>DWLR01004933.1:0-11514 GCA_018246295.1 Papilio alexanor hazarajatica | reverse complement strand
TATATATATATATATATATATATATATATATCGTATCAATTTATATGTAAAAACTGTTATACGCAATATAATTGTTATACGCAAGCAAAGTTAGGGCAGGTTGCGTGTATACAATAAATTAGTGCTATGGACAATTTCAAAAACAAGTAGCGATGTAATCGAAAGATGATACGCAAATAGTTTACGTAGCATATTCAATCTTTTCTTGAATGCCGATGTCGTAATCAGACGGAAACACTGATCCTGCCATTTTTGTTAATTTGTTTGCTGTACACCAACTACCGAACAAAAGGACATATACTAGCCACGTCTACCATATACTGCCGAGGTGGTTATAAACGTCTTCTTTCGTAAAACTAGCTATGATAGATATAATATATATAATAAGAAATAAATATCGTTCGGGGGGTTAACACATAAGTAAGACAGCCTATAGACCAATTCAAGCATTGCTTTTAGTAAGTTGATATCCACACATTATTGAATAAACGGGTCAACAATCTGCATACCGGTACTTTCTCAGTTGATTTAAGCGGAAATCACGAATTGCACGTTATGAAAACAAACGGAGAAACTTAATGTTAGTTTAACAAGCGGAAACTGTTTTATATCCCGACAATGGTTATTGTTCGGAAATGAATTAATTCCGCTTCCAGTTATTAAAAATATAATTGTACAAATGTGTAACTCTTTATAATTGTACAGCTCGTGGCTATAAATTACATTTCTTAATATGAAATGAAAACCTGCCTTAGCCAAGCCTCGTTTCGAATAGCGGAGAAATGGACAAATAGAGCTAGCCAGTTGTAATTTTTTACATGTAAATTTTTTGTATGTATGTATTAGCTCTGTAGAGCTAAGCAAAATATCTTGTCCGCCCATTGTTCACAACTATACAAGACGCAAGTTTGGGTCCTTATGGAATACTGTTCGTATCTCTAGGCGTCAGTTCCTAATGACATAAATATAACAACGACTCAGATCGTGCTCCACAGTGCTCCCAACTTAAACGCTAAAATTAAAAACGCAAAAAGGTAAATAAAGTTTATTTTTAATTCCCACAAATTGTTCGTGCAAATAAAACGAGAATCAGAAGTAAGCGTAGTGCTTAATGACACTCGTTTGTTTCAGCACGCTTTAACTGCCTTTTTAAGCCACTTTAAAATTATGAAAATACCCTGAATTTTCTTCTTAGTTTATATTTACGTTTCTCAAGCGCTTAAATGACCGACAGTGCGACAATTAACGAATATGCGGACCAATTTATTGAGTATGAGCTAGTTCCGGTTGTCTGCCGCCGTTCTTACTCATAATTAGTCATTTAGTGTCCAAGGACGGTAGTGGAATAAACACTTCGCGCGATTACTAATCCACTAACCACGAATTGACTCGTAAGGTCGCGGTACAATTTTATGTACTACTGGGTTTGTCGAAATTTTTAACCGACTTCAAAAACAGGAGGAGGTCTTCGCTTGTATTTTTATAAGTTAGTGTGTAAAGGTACATCATACTGATGGGAAAATGAAATCGAAAAATAAAGCATTTTTTTACCAACATTGAGTGTAAAACGCGGTTTACAGCGAACTCTGGATATAGGTTCTAGCCTGGAAACTTTGGCTCAAAGATCACAAGAAACTAAATAATTTTTAAATACGAATACAATTGGAAATTTTGTAGAATTTGAAGTTCCATTTCTACAATGTCACTGGAGTCCCTAATATTGTTGTACGTTGAAAGTGAATTTTCTATATTTGCAAATAAAGCGTATACAAAAGTTTTTAATCAAAATTAGAATAATATGGATACAACTGTTTTATTTTTTCAATACAAAGTCACCTGTCCCAGCTAAGACTAAACAAATAACACGTATGAATAAATCGGATTTGAGAAACGGATCCAAACAGAGCAAAACAGAGCAAATTTCAAGAGTACCAATTAATTAATTTATTAATTATGAGTATTTACTCATAATTAATGAAAATGTATCTCTAATGTAACTGTAATTAAAGACAACGGACGGCAATTAATAGCTGCGGCATTAAGCTGTTGTCAGACCCAACTTTACGCCTATCTCACACGGCCGAGCACCGGAAATCTATTGGCTTGCCGCTGGACTTTAAAGGATTACTTATCATAAGTAACTGCCCACATTAGCGGCCGAATGGAAAGTAAAAATAACCGTAGGTTTGAATTTGTAACATACAAATTACATATATTTTTAACCAGTAAAAAATATTTTAAAATCGATGCATATTGCATATCAACATAGAGTGTATATTATCAATTAAAAACCATAAAGTTATTGTTTAATACAGTGTCAATTTACTTAGTTAAACTAATCGTACTTCATTACATTGTATATTATTGTAATGTGACGTTTCAATTATGATAAGAATATTTTTTGTTACTTCTAGTTGAAAATATAAACAAACGAAGACACAGAGACAAAAAAAACGACTTCACTAGAGTTCTTCGCGTGTTTTTTTTTTTTGCAGAAAAGCTAATTTATGAAGAACATACAGGTGTACTAAGGAAAGTACAATCAAATGTTTAAGACAGTGAAATTAGTTTAAAATTCGTATAGAAATGAGTTAACCTTAGACTACGCTAGAGACATGAATCCAAAAAATATTAGTTTAAACTTTGATACAAAACTATTTTTATGTTCCTATAACTATTTTTATTACTATTTTTATGTTCTACAAGACTTTCCCACTACACAGTGCAGTACAGTGGTAAAATTTGCATCAACATCTGTTGCTCGAATGGCCCGCTGGACGGTGAAATACTACGACCTCACAGAAGACAGGCGTGTAGTAGAATTATTCTGTATTAATTCTGATGAGTGAGGTGCCAAAGGCCTAACTTAGTCCTCTACCTTCCTTATTCGAAAAGGGTGGGAAGGGAAAGAGGATTTGACGGGGAAGGGGATGGACTTGAGAAGAAAATGTCAATTTTTCTGTCTATCCTCTTCTACTTCTATTATCGGTAGGCAACGTATCTGCAACTCCCATATGCTTGTTACATATGCCTATGGATAGCTGTCACTTAACGATTGCTATCTTCTAAAAAAATGCAACAGGTGTTTAAAATTACAGCACTCTGTGAAGTCATATCACTTTTTTGTGTGTGGTTCAACACAACTAGCGCTGTATAAAAGTTAATGATTATAGCTTTAAAACTCTACAAACGCTTTATCTAAATAAAATGATACATTTTAAGGAGAACCATAAGACACACAATAACTAGTCTTAGGAGAAGGACATCTAAATTAAGAAATAAATATAAAGAAAATACGAGTACAAAAGAAGTAATAAAGTATAAAGAAGTAATAGTAACATCAAAGTAAAGGTTAACCTAATCCTGGATGTTGTTCGTCTAGGATTAGGTTTAGGTTCACGTAAAGATCAGATTGATAACATATTTAAAGCAGGACGTTGACGACAATGTGTAATCATGTAAATTTCAAATAGCTCTTAAATATATAACTCGTTAAAAAAAGCAAGATTGTTGTTAAGATTAAGTGTGGAAATATTGAAAACAATGTTGTAAATATTCATTAATTCGTTGGAATAAAACGCAGCAACAAACAGGTTCCTATTCGAAGGTTTTGAACGTAATGTAATTTCCAGAGGAATTTTTAATCCTTGCTGCGTATTGCGAGGGTAGGTCCATTTGTTTGGTATGGCTCGTGCGCGTGATTTAAGCCGCTTAATGAGTTAACCTTTAACGCCACAGACGACCTTCAGTGTATTCACACAGCAGTAACAGATTTCAAACATTTTAAATATGAGAATCATGTATCAAAAAATTTGCATCTGTGATGGCCAAAATTTTATTTCTTATGGAATAAGACGGCTCACTTGAAATTAATTGACAACTATCCAATACATCTGCTACAACCAAAAGAGTTGCGGGTGCAATACCAGCTTTTTTTCAGCGGGAATAAGGAAGGACAAGGAGTGGGATGGAAATTGGACCTCGTCAGCGCACATTGTTCAAGCGCGTAACACTACATACAAATAAAAATAAACGCCTAAAATAACAAAAAGACTTACTGATTCGTATAAAAAGAAAGAAAAGGCATTACGTAAAAAAAAACAATAAAGGTAGAGACCGAAAGGTGATTGAGCACGTTACATTTCACTCGAAAAGCAGAAAAGCAAGAAACAGAGAAGCACCATTAAATAGATACATATACAGACATAAATTATAATATAATACAACCATCTAAGGCTGCGTGACTCTACCCTTGTTGTTTTTGTACTAATTTATAATAAAGATAAAATTTCCTAAATTTAAAACAAATTTCAAATCTAATAATAGAAAACTTCAGATATCCTAATTTATGTATATCCACTATCCGGTAAAAGTTGGGCAGACTAAAACTTTCCTAGGATGACACAAAGTAACTTTTAGCCAAATAATATTCTGTATTTTGTGGAATTTTTAGAGTGAACAAAAGCGGTTTTAACGAATAACTGTTTGCAAGGAACAAAATCAACATCCCTACCCGCCTCACGTATTTATAATCCCAAGTCCGCTTCCTGTTTTTTGTAACTTTTCGTTCTAGAGTTTATGAAACGAATTAACTTTTTAAGTGACTGTCGTGAGTTAAATTATAAAAATAACCTAAATATTATATAAATAAAAAAAACTTATGTTAGTCAAATTAATGACATCTGAAGGAGAGCCAATATAAGAAGTATCCGTAACCGAGGAGCATCTAGGAGTAGATGTATGGATGTAGAAGAAACGACACAGGAGTGCCAGGATCAGGATTACGACAAGTGGAAATCCGTAATCTCCAAATACCCCTCTAGGTTATGGGTGTGATGAAATGTAGGCTATTAAATAAATAAATTATTAATTATTTAATAATAAAATAATAGCTAAGCTGTCTGAAAAAATTATAAATATTGTTTTTTATAAACTGATAACATTTCTTATAAGTACACGATAATTCACATTCTGATAAACTAAATCCCTCGTGGCAGTGACGTGGCTGCTATAAAGTTCACGAAACGTCCGGAGTTAAAAAGTTAAATTAAACGGAACAAAATCCCACAATTTAGTTCTACTCATTTAATACAACCGCCGACCAAAGTTAACAACTGAAACTTTTTGATTCCATGCTTTTCTGATATGGATATAGAAAGCACCTTAGGTAACAAAACATGTGTTCACTCGATACTAAAATCAACAGTCAAAATTTAATGGGAAAGGTTGTGTGGGATCATTAATACAGTCCAAAAGCGACTCGTGGGAGTTTTAACAGCCCAAATTTTAGTGTACGTATTAGTTACTTTTAATTTAACAACATTTTTTTTTGTCCAATTGTCCAACATTTTACATTTACAGCTTAAAAATTCAATATTTGCAATATTGAATTTTTAAGCTAATTAAATTATAATTAGATTCATAGGTGCTAAATTCTAAATAAAGCGATAAGATCTCAAAGAGCAGTAGCAATAATTGCGAAATAAAGTGGTTCGATTCACAGTTACACAGAAATAAATACTTAGTTTTAAGCTCTGTTGTCATACAGAGAACATGGACAACAGAGTGGACCTATTGCTATATATCAAGTCACACTTAAACCCTAATTAGCTTAATAAGCTGTTGAAAACAACTACTTTCTTTCTGTACCAATAGGGTTATTAGAAATAATTGTTCTAAACGCATGCAGAATATCACGTTGTTTTAAGTCAATCAACTCCAAAACAAACTTCAAATTTATAAAAGTCGGCGAGTTTATTTTACCGGCGATTGCCATCCTCCCCTTGAATTGGCTGGCGGTGCAAATTTCAACCTAAACGATATCGTAACGCCATAAGACTGAAGTTGTCTCCTAGGTGTATTGTTATTAAGTTGCAAAAGCAACTTTAAAACGAAGAGCGTAAAGTGTAAAGTCTTGTATACAATATCAAAACGTTTTCTGATTGCTACCCCCAGGTGATATTTGTATAACACCGAAGTAGACTTATCGCAGGCGTAAATAGAGATTAAGTACGCATTTGTTTCTCTAGCGCACGCGTCTCGTGGGTCTACGTAGAGCAATATAAAAGTAATCATTCACTGTTTCTAACTTTTTTTACACATTGAGTTTTTACAGTTATATTGAAAAAAGTATTATGCCAATAAAAACCCGATAAAGACGCTGCTCGTTTGCTCCTTTATTCTATAAAATAGAATATTTCTTACATCCCATTTGATAGAGATAACGTGTTAACGTCAATTAACTAGCTATGATATTCTGGTATTCGATAGTGTAAAAATTAAAAAATCGACCCCAACAGACTGACAGTACGGGTTTCTTACATGGTATATTATTTGTGATTTGTAAAACTTCATCCATTGAAGCCAAATTATAACTGCAATCAATGTAACAAATTGCACCTACATAGAATGAAAGTTTGAACGAAAATGTTATTATCGTAATAATCTTTTACCATACTAAATGTTACCAGCGGCTTTGTACGTGTTCTCGCTAAATCGCTGTAAATAGCTATTAGGAAAATACAAAAAAAAAATGTTTTTAAACTGCCTTTTTTGGTTATCGTTAGCCTTACCGAAATTTTATGTGGTGTTCGCATGCTTCATTAAGCAACCAATTTTCATTAACATTGCTCAATGAGTTTTTAAGTTATAATAGGACATACTAACAGTTGTTGTTGCTATAAACCAATTTTCAGAATTTGTTTAAGATCGGTCACGCCGTTTTTAACTTGTAACGGGGTATATAGCAGACAGACAAACATACGGTTATTTTATATACCTATCATGGGGCAATCACGTGCTCCTGCTGTGTACCAGTTTTCATTAAAATCGGTAAAGCCATTATTATATGGGGACATACAGCAAACTGACAAATTTTTATACAGCCATAATAATGCGCAATCATTTGTCAATTTTCATTAAGATCGATCCAACCGTTCTTGAATTATATAATGAACCACAGACAGACATAAATTTTAAAAATGAATATGTACACAAAATTTAAAAATCTGGAATTACAGACAGACTTTAATTCCACAGTTATATATTAGTAAAGATCAACATCACAAATGCGTCACGTATTTACATCAAAATAAAGAGAGTAGTGTTCTTTAGATTAATGAGGATAAATAATAATTCTACGCACTCGAAATCACTCGATATCTGAGAATTTTGTAGCCATATTAGATAAGGACGAATCTTATACTTGATTACATCATGAGCTTATTATTTATTAGCTATTAGTAATAACTATACTAATTAATATTTACCATAGACAACTTTTCTTCAATATGCAAGTATGTATATCTTTTCACCGAAGTACACGTGATTTCCGTCGAACTACGCATTAAGCGCTGCACCGGATATGAGTAATAACGGTTGTGTATAGATGTGACCGCAATGACCAAACGCTTACGCTAATATTTTTCTCTCTATTTTAAACCAACTTTAAAAAAATGAGGAGATTCTCAATTTGCCTGTGTCTAATATATATATATATATTGAAGTTCTGAGGGAACAAAAAAAGCAGGCGAATTGAAAACCTCCTCATTTTTTAAAGTCTGTTTATATCTATATATATATGTATGTGTGTGTATGTATATATATGTATATATCTCTGGCGTAGCTTTGTACTGTGTGATATTGATAAAAGTCACAACAATGACTGGTTGAATCGACAAGTTAATACATGTTAGAACTCGACTTGGACGGCTCCGTGTCACCTTGACGCTCACGGACCTGAACACAATGCACGTATCTCGTCTCCCACGCGGATTGAATAAATAATAATCATAAGTAGTAAAAGAATCATATTTTTTTTTACATAAAAGGCCAAAATGAAAATAAAATAACCTCTTAAATTATCTTTTATTATATATATTATAATGTGTGTAATTATGACTAGTTTTTGACTGCTATTGCACTTTGTTACCAATTTCATACGCACTGTAGTTTTTTTTTTATCAACCATATTATTTGAAAGAAGAGTGATATTTTCAAATAATATGGTGTAACTCATGTTTGCATTTTCTAATAAATAATTTATATAACAACATCGAAGTTCATAAAACCTTTAAGGCACACCTGTTGGACGTAACGATCTATGCAATACATTTATGGTAGCTTCACTCAACCGGGAACGGAACCAAGCTCTTGCAGAACACGTTTTTCTTATGATATCGCGAGAATTCTATTGAAATTCAGACGCGAACAAAATATATGTTTACGTATAAATTTTATAGAATTTATTATAACCTCTGTGCGTATTGATGCCTTAACATAAAATACCATTGCACTTATCAGAAAGTCTTGAGTTTCTGTTTATGAATTTCTAACTGGTTGTTATTAAAAATAAAACAGTCAGTCAATGCGTTTTATGTCTCTGTAAATAGTTTGTTAAGAGTTTTTAACCGACTTATAAAAAGAGGAAGTTCTCAATTGTTATATTTTTATGTTCGTACCGCAGCAACCCGTCATTACGAATTGATTTCAAAAATCTTTATTTTGTTGGAGTTTTAAAATTCATAAGTGGGTCCCATTTATTTTTGAATGTCATTGGACCTTGAGTTCTGAAGATTTCAGTACGAAAATTGACATGTTGTTAGACTTAAAGCAAGCCCTGTTTGGATTGAATGGATTTGTAATGAGACACGTGAATATAAATGATTGTAAATAAAACTAGTTATAGCCCACGACTTCGCACACGTTAGTTTCTTATTTTTATTAGCTGTTTTTTTGTTTGTAAAATTGATTCCGTGTACATTAATTTCGATATATTCGCAGAATAGTAAGATTTTGTAAGATTTTTGTTAAGAGAATAGTAAGGTTGTGTTAAGATGTTGTGATTGTTAACATTACCATGGCAAACGATACTGAAGCAACCTATAATGAAGCTTTTTTCTATTTCTTATCACTAAAAAAGGGAATAATTATACAAATTTGAAGTCGGTTTTGTTTTTTTAAAAAAAAAAAAACGTTAAAAGATTATATTAAGGTAGTAGCCATTTAAGATACTTCTCATCGCATCGATTTTACCTACTCATGCACCAAAACGTTTAAATTCATGTACAGAAATTCCATGACTACTGAGGTTCTGCCACTAGATGGCGCTTTACGCAAAGTATCATATCTGTACAGATTGTAAAATTGAAGTTTCTGATTATCATATGAAACTAAAATTTTCTAAGTGAATGCATGTTATGACAACATACGGTGATTACAACTGTAAACTTGTAACTTTAGTCTGTTCGCGCTAATCTTAAAAACGGCTTGATTGCTTTTCCTGAAACTTTTGACGAATACCTGATATTTTAAGAAGAAAAAAACTTACGCTTTTCTGCTGTTAATTAAATAAAATACCTGTGTCATTACTTATGTATTCCATTGTCTTAAAATGGTCTCAGTTACAATCAATCGTATTACTAGTCGTAAACCAACTTAAAGGTAAAAAAACGCCAAGCAAAATGTTTTAAATAATGGTATTCATTTTTCAAGAACATTTTAAGAATTATCACTGGTTGTTTTCCTTTCTTCCTTTCACTCAAAATACTCTAATAAAAAAGATTTGCGCTATACCTTAAAAAAAATCACGAAGTCGAGTTTCGAGTCAAGAAAGCGTCTAGGAATAAAATATATTAGTAACTTTAGAAATTAGTCCTAGTATTTAAGGATTTGTTTGTTTCTTTAACTCAACTAACTTCACATTTTAATAAAGCTTAAATAAAATATGAAATAAAATAACATAATGCATTATGACTTTATTGCTATTCATTATTATATATAATTGAAACAAGCTTCATAAGATAGGCTGACATCTGAAACATAAAAATATTAAAATGACGAGAACATCAACTAGGAACTGGGCTGGTTGAGTAATATTTTGTTCATATCTTGCCCAGCCCACAGTCATTACATGGGCACAACATCCGACAGTCCTTAGACCAGACATACAATTACAATAATAATGTTGTGTTGCTTCTAAACATTTTTCATTACTATTAATTATAGTACAGGGGTCGGCACTCGAAGTGTTACTAATTCAAAATGCTGTAATGTTGACAATTTTGTTTCTTTTTATTTATAAACTTCAATATATATAAAAAAATATATTTAAAATTAAAAAGAAAAAGTTATTGTTCGATGTGGCCACCTTTAGCGCGGATAACAGCATCGAGTCTGTCCGAGAAGGCTTCACACGCTGCACGAATGTGGTCTGCTGATATTTTGTTCCCTTCTCGGCGAAGAGCAATCTTTAAGGCGTCGACTGTCTCATATTTTTTTGCTGACGCTTTGGTCTCTAGAACTGACCATATGGAAAAATCCATTGGGTTTAAGTCTGACGAATATGGTGGCCATTGTTGCGAAGAAATGAAGCTCGGAACTTTTTCTTGCAAAAAATTTGTGTTTCACGGGCTTTGTGGGATGGTGCCGAGTCTTACTGAAACGTCCAATGGTTTCTACCGAATTTCTTACGTGCCCAAGATAACATAGCATCGTTTAAAATATTTTCACGGTAGATTTGCTGGTTTATCTTTGCACCCTCCTCAATGAAAACGAGAGGTGAACGTCCCGTAGCAGTTACCTCGGTCCAAACCATCACTGATGCTGGTGCTTGCTTTCGCAGAGCAATTCGTTGGTCTAAATTGTCTTTTGATTTACACTTTAAACCATACGCGATCATTTTGTTTATTCACATATTGCTGAACCGTAAAAATTTTTTCATCGGAAAATACCAAACTTTCAAACTTGCTATCAACGTGCAAGTGCTTTAACTTCTTAGCTCTTTCTAGGCAAACTGCCTTTTGTGCATGTGTCAAGTCTTGCACTTTTTGTATTTTGTAAGGCTTCAGTTGTAGTTTATTTTTTAATATGCATCCTATGCTCCGGACAGATACATTAAAACTTTTCGCCAATTTAACTGCGTTTTGTCGTGGATTTCCGTCAATTCTAGCCTTTACCTTTCGAACCATTTCCGATGATGTTGCTGTTGTTGGATGTCCACCTCCATGGCGTTTCTTGATGCTATCCGTATCACTGTAACACATGATGGTCCGATACACATTTTATTCAGATGTAAATGTCGTTGCGCATTAACAATGGCTGGTTGCGATTTTCCTGCCAAATACAAAGTAATGACACTGTGGTTTTTGAATTCCATCTGGATAACTTTTTTTAGCAGTGACGAAAAACAATGAGCTTCTGTATGAAACAATACAATAGACTTACGACTGTGAATAAAAATGGGCGTCATATTGTAAAGTTTGCTTGCTATAGCAACTTAAAGTTGGTAACACTTCGAGTGCCTACCCCTGTATAAATAAATAAGCGTGGCTTCTGATACGCCCTCTAAGTAAAATAGTATTTTTGATCGATGAAAACTCTTCCAGAGTGATCACAGTTCACACATACACGACTGTGACCAAATCTCTGTTCCTGTGGTGAGGATGCAAGGTGTGCTGCAGTGAAACAAGCTTCATAAGGGATATAAGCCATCTGAAACATGATATATATATATAT
>DWLR01004932.1:0-11514 GCA_018246295.1 Papilio alexanor hazarajatica | reverse complement strand
CTGGTGTTGCGGATGTTCATGGGCGGCGGTGATCACTCTTTTGGGCGACTCGTTGCTCGTTTGCCCCCTTCTTCTATTAAAAAAATGTATATGTAAAAATTAAAGCATTAAAAATACTTCTTTTGAATATTTGTATAACTGTAAAGTGCGGATCTTTTGGGTAATGAAAATTAGTAATGACAGCGGATGATTTAAGTGAAATTGCCTTTTAATTGTAAAACTCTAGACTAGACTGTCATTTTATTATTATCAATTGAATTGATAAAAAAATATGACAATATAAATAAAGGCTAAAGGTAAACTTCGTCTATTTTAATATATCCATTTTATTAAAATTAAATTTTGCTAAACTTATGTTAAAAACTGCAGATTGTTTAATTTAAATTAAGTGGATTTATGTTAACATTATTTATACGAAAACAAAGAAGTGACTATTTTTTGTGACAGTGAATGTAACGATAATTGTGGCTCTTTGTCATAGCTAAAGAGAAAGCAAGCAACGAACATGCAGTACAATAGGAGCATTGCTTTTTCACTTAAAGAAAGGAATAACATTTTTTTAGAATTCAATAAACGTACATAAATGTTTTACCGATTTTACAAAAAAGTTTTAAAATAGTCGACATAATCCTACCACAAAATAATATCCAATTTCATGCTTCATTAAGTGAATTAAGAGTGAAAAAACTTCGATGAGAAGATTTGTGTACATCATTGTTGGATTATATCTATATATTTCGCTTCTAATAGCTGAGTAGTTGATGTAACAATGGGCTGTTATATCCGCCGCGCCGAATTACCACACAAAGACCCCATTCATTAACCCGACGATACGAGATCAAAGTACGGAAACGAAGCTTAACGAAAAATTGTTCCTTTAAAAATAAAAAGAAAGCGCTGGTGTAGAAAGTATACATTTTTAAAGCACAGTAAAGTATGAGATAAGTTAAAATATTAATTAAATCACTGACTCACTCATCTAGATATTTTCAAAACATAGTTTTTATCGCTCAATTGACGTGAAATTTGTTCGTTAGATAATCGACTGCAAAGAATTGAATGTTTTCAGTTTAGAAGATTTTTTTGTGCACAACCAGTACACGATAGGGAAATAGTGTAAATAAAAAATGTATAGGATGGAAAAAAAGATGGGACCTGGCACTTCACAAAACACACACAAAACAGAAGAATAAACACCACCACATTTGCCGGCAGAGTGGATACACAACCATTGCTAGTTTTATCACTGATAAAATATCTTATTATGAAGTTTAAAAAGGCTATTCGTGTTAACAAGTTTGAAAACAAAACTCGTAACGTAACGGTGTGTTCAATAACTAATGTATTAATGAAGGCAATACGATCTCGTTACATCAACAACTGAATTGTTCAGCGACTTGAGTCAATTGACAATTTACCCGTGACTTGGCACCGAAATCGAGTATTGATCAAGCTCAAAGCTCAAATAGCGCAGTCTGTTAATGAACGATTCAATTTGCTTTTATCTTCCAATTGCCTTGCGAAACTTATTAAAACTCTGTCATTTTTAATGATTTCACTTAAAAAAATTATACTGCTGCCTTAAATGTTAGATGTGGTGATCTTAACAATTTTTTAGAAGATAGTGACAAGCGTGCCACCGTTCTGCATTGTCGAGTCAAGGTTACACGTTGAGCTTGTTAATTAATTTAATACGTTAATATATTATATTATTACATATGTAAAAAATGTAATAGTTTTTAAAATATATAATAATATATATGAAACATTTTTCTCTTACAGTGTTCTCCACAAATCTGATTATAATATCATTACGGTCTAGTTATTAGTCAAATGCTATGTAATCAATTGTGTAACCATTAATACGTTCGCTTAATTTTATAATAGAAACTTTAAATTGCAATTAAAAATGTTATTAATGGATTCAAGTGGAATTTTAATCACACAAAGTGTACTACACAAGTGTAGTTGTATTACGCAAGTTAATAAATGACAGAAGCAAGGTGCATTTTCTTCTACAATGTAATATAAAATGAGCGTTTCTTCGTTGTTGTATAAAACACAATAGAAAATACTTTATTGCACAGCAAGCACATTAACACAAGTATTTTACAACCATTACTTAAGAAGACAGAGCCAGCACAATGGACGGACTTATTGCTAGAAGCAATTTCGTCCAGAACAACATTGCATAAATATAATGGAATATTTTTTACAAACACTCCTTCTAATTATGTTTTACACCACATATTGTTATAAGTTATTATTTCTTTTTCTTATTTTCTCAAACATCATCATCTCCCTGCCATATCCACGTATGGTCGGCACATTATGTACTACTCTTCTACATCTCTCTATCAACAGTCATATCTGATTCCTTCCATACACACATAATCTTTCACACATATCCATCGATACTTTCTTCGCTCTTCCTCTACCCTTGTAACCATCAATATTCATTCTCCTTACTTCGTTCGTTGTTATGCCCTTCATCTCTGCGCATGACATTTCCAAAACAAACAGTAACAATTATTTTTAATTTGGACTGCATTCTTAATATGTATGAACTTCAGATTTTTTTTAAATAATATCTTTGTTTATGATGTCAGAAAACAATTATGTAATTTAAAAACATTTACACACAAAACATTTCAAATAATTTTTGATACGTTAAATCTCGATTTTTTTTTAGCTGTCAGCTTGACTCGTTATTATTAATTAACGTAAAAATTGCATGTATGTATTTATAATTTGCGCGAATAGTCTGCTAACACAAATTCATACATTTTATAGTTAACTATGATGATGCAGATAATTTAAAACTGAATGGAAATAAAAAAAAAGAAAGCACAACGTGTCATCTAAAACAATGAAAATTTTAAAACGTTATGAAGACATCTACTTTATATAACATATACATCATTTCAGGAGTTGTTAAAAATTCCATTTAGACCGATCTAGTCGTAGTAGTCGTCACGAAACAATTTTCATTAGCGTTACATTACGTGCCTGCATTATTATGACGGGAAATAACATCAACCGGTAGTCATTCACGAACAAAACTTTTACATTGCACATAAATGTTTTTCTCGCGACTGTACTGAGAACATTTCTAAAATACTATAATTTTCCTCATTAATTAACCTTTCCAATTTATATATTAATAAGTTTTCATTAGATAAAACCTATAAGTTTCTATGAATACTATCTCTGAATTCTATCTCTGAATGTATTACTAAACTATCGTTTTAAAGTTCCTTCTTTTATTTTTAAGTTTCTAAGTGCTAGGAGTTGAGTTTGTCGTAGTACGCAAAATACTGCTTTCGTAAGTGGTTTTTGCAGCTATTGCAACTTACCGGCAAGTAGCGACACTCATTTAATATAAGACGCTTTTGTTATTGTATCATAAAAGTTAAATTGGAAGTGCAACGACCCGTCGTAGGACAAATATCTTTTCTAGCATTGCAAAATAATAATAACATTGAGTATCATATAATAATGACGTGAAAATGTTTTCAATGCCGTGGTAAAAAAGAACATGTATACATTTTTTTTTTTGAGTTTTGCGCATTATTTCAGTGTTTGTAAGTGGCTTAAGAGATCGGATATTAGAAATTATCATCGTTATCAGCCTGTATTAGTCCACTATTGAACATAGGCCAGTACCTTCCACAGTATGTGTTCCTCCGCGAACCGCATTCAGCGAGTTCCTGTCGTTTTACGAGGTCTATTGACCACGGCATGATATTATTTTAACACGTTTAAGTTTTAATTCCCTGACTAAATAAAATATTTTTTGGATCTATTTGGAGTTTACTAGCACATACTTTCACTAGAATAAGCTAAACATGTCAGAAGGAATAATGAAACGCTCATTTCAAATATTTATTAAAGTATATTGAGGAGGACATTATTAATATTACAATCACAATGACTATTTTCAATAGATAGATTACAATCTGTACCCAAAAAACTAAAGTATTTGTTTTTATGAAGTATGTCGATTACAAATATTTCGATACCTACTTTGTTCTCTCAGCTGGAGACATTTTTGGCTTAGAGCCAGATTAAATATCAACTCGGAGGTACGACTTTCTGTGGTGAAATTTAGGGCAATACTTGAATTTAATGTATTCCTAGGAAAAATGTACAAGCTTATACGTTTTTCAAAGTGAATCTCACTTATTCATATTAAAATGACGTTATTTATATCAAAAAGGTATTTTGATAGAAAATTCGATCTATCTATAAAATAGTATCTATGTGGATACTATTTTATATACGCTTATTTTATACCTTTTTACGTATCATGTTATAGCCGCTTATATAATATAATGAGCTAGATAGTTCATCATCAAGCTCACGGCACTACTGCGAATTGTTAATAATGAGCATTTATATGCATTTTATCGAGATGCAACAGCGGCGTGCAAGAGCAGGCTGGCGCGATGGGAAAACCACAACCTCTCAAACAACGGTGGAAGGTATATTTATAAGTTCTGCTTAATGTGGGATGCTTCTCTTATTATTTTATCTGTAACTCTGATGGGTAGCGTTGGTGTCTTAATTTTATTTCATGTAACACAGCTATTTCATTTCATGTAAAGGTTAGCATACGGTAATTTACAAACTTACATATACTAAATTATTATTGAGATTTTTTCCTACGTCATATTTATAGAATATAGCTTATATCGTTTACATATAGAATAAAAGTAATAACAGCCCGGACTCTCGAACCTTGAGTTTATGGAATCGATTATTCCATAAGACATTTTCTTATCGAAATATAACATCCTATAATTTTTCGACAAGTCCGTTCATAAGACTTTACGAATTGCCAGTAACCCGATATATATTTCACATATAACACATTTATGACAGATATTAGAGATGCTGTTAAGACATAAATACCTACTCTATTATTTGACTACTAATTTCCAAGTCTTCAGTTAAAATCCTAGGAGAAAAATTAATACAAACATTATTTTGTGTTTCGTTCATTGCATTCAATTGGTACCGACATAAAATACATATGGCACTCAGATCTCAAACGTCATTGTCTTAACAAATTGGCAGGCGGAAATATAAACCAGATCTTTGGAGATGTTTGAACGAAATATATCTTTCATATGTCATTGTAAGCAGTGCTCTTCAATACACAGTTAAAAAGGATCTATTGTGATCTGTAGCCTAAACGGCTAAGCGAGTTTAAAGGGTGGTAGTTGTCATTCAGTTCGTATTCTATCCCAGAACGATTTTTTCCTGGCTTGTTATCAAAACCACATCAATATTTTCACAATGACTGACTAGCCTTTAGACTTATCATTCATTAACATACTAAATGAATCAATCCATGTTTTACTACTCAGAGAGTAGTAGATAACATCGTTTTTCTTTATAGTATTATATAGTAGAATCAAGAAGGGTTGGCGTCAGGCAGGCGGCCGGCCGTAAAACTATAGCCAAAACCAGTTGCAGTATGGACTACAGTAGAGTCCAGGATATATGGAAAAGTAGTAGTACATACTGTGCCGACCCTACGCAAGTGGGAAAAGGGCAGGGAGATGATATATAGTAGAATCTAATATATACTGTTTACTGTAACTATCATCGTCGGAGTATATCAATTAATGCATTTTATTGGATTGTAATAAAATATATTATTAGTAATATATCATTTTAATCGACTTTAAAAAAAGGCGGTGGTTCTCAATTTGGTTGTATGTTTTTTTTTAATGTTGTTACCGCAGAACTTCGTCATTTATGAAGCAATTTATGATTACGAAAATTTTTATGTTATTTTATTGGACATTCGCAAATATTATTTATGTTTGAATGTCAATGAGCCTTGTTTTTCGAAGTTATAACGAAAATTGACATATTGGTACATTTAGGACAAGTCCTGTTTGGATTTAATGGACTTATAATGATACATAGCGTGGCTATAAATAACTCATAATTAAAACTAGGTGTTGTCCGTGGCTTCGCATGCGTACGTTTCTCATTTTCCTGGGTACATTTTTTTGTAATTTGATTCCGCATACATTAATTTCGATAATAGATAATATTTGTCAAAAAAGTTGACTGTCAACAGTACCAGTAATGAAGCTTTTTTCTATTTCTTATCCTTAAAAACGAATAAATAATAAAAATAAAAAACTTGAAATCGTTTTTTTTTTTGTTAAAATAACTTAAAAGACTGTTAAAAATAGGTTCCACGACTGAAATTTTTGAAAAGAGAAATTTTTCAAAAAAAGTAATACATTTAATTTCAACTTAAATGAGTAATGAAGCGCTTATTAATAAATGTTAAGTGTGAAATAAAAATTTCTTGCAGCGATTTGTTATTAAATAAATACATAGATTCAGTGGGGAGCATCGCTACCCATACTTCCTGTGAGTCGCCTGGTGAATGGTTTCGTCATCGATCGCGGCCGGATACAGCTATTGACCCCTTAACAGTCACGACTCTTACACCAATATCGTTTCGTTTTTCGTTAACATTAATAACTCAAAAAAATATCTTATTCTAACTGCATAAGATTTAAAATCGAAAGGTATAAACGTTTCCCTTGTTTGTATGGCCATTTCATACCGTTATCTCTTCCAATATTTTCCTTTGTGTCGATAGCAATATGATTTGGTTGCAAATAATATAAAAGTAATTTCGCCAGCGGCCAGGCGGGGCCCATGTTGTATTAAACATGAATAGAATGTCATCAATGTAGAATCAAATATTACATTTTTTACTAAAAATACAACTCTCGCACAAAGCAATATCATACAATATAAAATTGTATACGTTACAATGAGACTTGTTTATTGGATAAGATATGAGATGTAATGTCAAAATTATACAAGCTATAGAACAAGACTTCCATCGTGATGACTGCAACGTACAAAGCATACACTGATTACTGCTTTTACTAATTTACTGTTGTTCACTTACATCAGCAGCAGGCAGCGATTAATGGGTAAAAAGATTTAATAACACAAAATTAGTAGTCATACAACAGCAACAGCTATTACATTAAATCGACTGACAAATGTCATCTTAACTACGATCTCACTAAATATCGGCTTGAAGAATTAATACCGTTTATTTTCCTCATATTTCTAGAAAAAAGTTGACATCGCTCCTTCAATTTTTCTCGATGTTTATGTATTTGCCGCTTATCATTTCGCAGTGGCGACGTATGGAAGGGGGGATCAACCCCAACTACTGGCCTAAGGAGTGACAATACTGGTAATAAGTCATTGACTGATGCGAAAATCGGTGTCTGTTTTTTTTTTCATAGTCCACCAAGCTTCAAAGGTGGCAACAAAATTTTTTTTGTCGTCCGCCCCGGGATCCACTTATGTGAACCCCATTTTGATTTGCTACCTGATATGTCTCACAAGTTGTAGCACTATACTCTCACTTTATTACCCTGTAGTATTATATATTTACAACTACTATCATAGTGGATATAGTATCTCAATTTACACAAACAAAAATCGATCGATAAATGTGAGCATTGATGTATTCAATGCATCTACAGGTTGTTTAAAATTAGATTTGAATGTTTGCTTTATGTTTTTAACTATGATACATTGAATGAGCGATGAATCCATATTATTCAGAATTATAGATATCGAGTTGTTCTCTTACATTACACATGAGTTGCTGCAACAGTAAGCAGTCTTCCTTCGGACATGTGCCGTGTTTTTATACGGTGGGTTATTTTATTTTGGATACACATTCTGTATTCTAATTCCCAACTGTATTCATCCTTTGTGCTGGTTTATCTATACATTTCTGGTAAGCCGAAAATGTGGGCGACTATACACCTTACTAAATAAAAATAAAGAAAAAAGTTTCTAAGTCAAATGATATCCCTGTTTGATACCATAGAGGAACTAACAATGTGTTGGTAATTTGTAATAAATTTGTTGTAAGCTACAGAGATCGTATCGGTATAACGACCTAGAAAGGGTGAGGATGAAATATTGGCTGAGTGTATACTCTAATTATTACATAATATATTCAGAGCATGTAAGGACTTCTGAAGTTGCCATGAGCCATAATTATTTTATTAGTAATTTGCCTGATTAATCCCTGTTTGTTTGTTGTTTGTGGATTAGACAATTGATATTTTAGAAACTTGTTAAAGATTTATTACGGTTCTTCGAATTTGTCTGTTACTTAAAAGGGTTCATGTGTTTTTACATGGGGATAGGTAATATGTTAATCGAATAAATACGTAATTTAGATTTTACTTTATTTATTTAGGTTTTACTTATATTTTGGCTTTTATAGTAAGAGATAAACGAGCAAGTGGCTCTTATAATGTTACGAGATCACGTGATCTCGATGGCTTGTAATATTGTAATGGCTATAAAAAATTATCACGTTAAACAATACTGGTATTGATTTACCTTGGAATAGAAATTGCAGACTACATAGTACATTAAAACAATGAAACCTAAGCCGATTGATATAAAACATAAACAGAGGTAGGCAGAGATCATGGATTTCCACTTGGTGCAATCCTGGCACACATATCTAAGCATACATATTTTTTTAATAAAGTCCTTTAAAGTAAATTACATTGTTTGGAATCATTTAATTTTGATTCATATTCACATTTTGCATGATTGGCAAGAAACCCGCCAGCAAAAATCCAGACGTTGAGCAAATTATATATTATCAAGACGCCCACATTGAAGTCACATTACAATCGAACTCATCTTATTTTAACAGACTTCTAAAAAAGAGGTTCTCAATTCGGTTGTATGTTTTCTTTTATATTTGTTAACGCAGATCTTTGTCATTTACGGACCGATTTCAATGTTTTCTTTTGTTGGAAAAGGTACATTCGCAAATGGGTTCCATTTAATTTTGAATATTATTGGAACTTGAATTCCGAAGACATAGCGAAAACTGACATATAGGTTGACTTAATACAAATACTTATTGGATTTAATAGGTCAGCAATGAGACGCAGCGTGGCTATAAAAGACATAAATAAAACAAGGTGTTGCCCACGCCTTCGATTGCATTCGTTTCTTATTTTCCTATCTAAAATTTGTTTGTAATTTGATTCCACGTATAAATAATTCTATAACAGACAACATGTGTCAAAAAGTTGTTATTGTCAACATTACCATGGCAACCAATGTTGTAAATAAAGCTTCCTTCTAATATCTTTTCCCTAAAAAAGGGAATAATTATAAAAATTTAATGTCGATTTTTTTTGTTTAAAAAAAAAACTTTAAAAGATTATATCAAGACATTTAGCTCTTAAGCCAAGGGTTCTGGGTTTGAAACGTTTATAGCTTGTTACCTAACGGGAGTTGGAAGATGTCGCCATTTATAGATAGCCGATGTTTGGTGTAGAAGCTTTCCTACCAGCGCGAAGGCAGGGTGGTTCGCTAGTCTCTGAAAATAAATATTTAACTACAACACAATTTGATTCTAGCATCCAGCTTTATAATAAAATATTAAATATTTTCTTACGGATCTATTTTAGAGATATAACTAATTCCTTCCTTTAGTGGGCCTTTCAAAAGCTCGGGAGTGATTTTGCGCGTTAATAAGGCGTGAAGAAATGAAGCGCACGCGCAGCGCCACATGTCCGCCCATACGCCATACACAGGACACGCAATAATTCAAAGCCGACATGTCATAGGCCTCTTTTTGTGCACGCTAATAAATTACAATAAGGCATCGTACACAACAGCTTATTTATTCAATGTAGAATCTATTCATAAATTAATTTAATAAAATAACAACTGCGCTTTTGATATCATTAGATAGACTAAGAAGAAACACTAGATTAATGAATATTATTAAATGATCTTCTTGTGCGAAAAAACTTTTGCTACCTACTTACCTTGTAGCTTAAAACAAGGCTGAAATTTTATTATAAGTTTCTTTTATCTATGGAGTCATACATATTAGAATGTAGTCATAGGTAATAAAAATCATCAGCCTGTATCACTGATGCTGATCTGCTGATGGACTTAAGGCTTCCCCAGTCCCCAACGCCTTCCGCAGTATGCGGTCCCCCGCGAACCCCATCCAGCATCGTCCTGCCATCTGCACGAGGTCATCGTCCCATCTGGAAAGTGGGCGTCTCATACTTCACACTGATTAAGAAATATTACATTTTATATTTAATTTCTTCATTAACTCCGTTGTAATTGTGTAAAAACAGTTTTCTTATATTTGTTTTCTTAGACCCATACTATCGGACAAAAAATGTCTTCACTTACTTATAATAAAATAAAATATGCATTGTTAAATATTGAGTAAAATATGTTTGAATGTATACATAGCTTTATATACGCAGTATCAGTGACGCGCGAACTCACAGCCGACTGGGCGGGCGGCCACACGCCGTCAAGTTAACTGCACTTATTGAAAAAAAAAAATGTTCAGCATTTTACTACGCCTTAGATTTAATATTATTTTATATGCTTCTAAATGTATACTTTAAATTTTCTCGTGAAAATAGAAATGTCTGGATTTATTTAATTTTCAGGTCGTCATTAGTTTAGTGATTTGAAGTATAGATTTTTTTTTTTAAAAAAGTAAACACAATGTTTGAAGTATCAACAGCCAAAAGTCAGGTTAAAGGTTTATGTATTTATTTGTTGGTACGCCAACAGCCCTCATATTAACACAACATAAATAGGAAAAGTTCATTTCAAATAGTTTAAATGAACAGACCCAATAAAAGTGCAAAATAATATAGTAATAGAGAAACTTTATATTTTCTGCCATGAATCAGTTTAAGGGTATAATAATATAAAGTTATATAGATATAGTATAGTAGTAGAATAATTGTAAGGTGTATACTGCTTGTTAGCATCTCATAAATTTAGAAAAAAGAAAAATAAATCAAATTACCTAAATATTATAATTTTTGATTTATGAGATTTCTAACATCCTCCAAAAAAAAGTAATAAAGCCTATTCCGAATAATTATTACCTAAATTTTTTTTACTGTGATTTCGGTTTTCAATTACATTAAATATTTTAAATCATCTACGTATTCCCTGGTCCCAAAATCGTCTCACATTTAATATTATTGTAAGTTCTCTCCATATTAATTTGTAGGAAGCGAAAGGTTTTCATTTTCATAATATCGTAACCTTCCCAACTAAGCTTAATTGTGTTAATGTAATAGTTGGCGACAGTAAAATGGCGATTGCTGGCAAAAATACAAGGTGATTATCATTTCCAATTTTAACATAGAGAATAGATAAGGTTAATTATTATGACAGTATTAAGGTTCATTTTGATGGTAAAATTGTCCTATTACATTTCAATCTGTTTTGAATTAAATTAGCAACTGGTAACCTATATATCTAGTCAATTCTATAAATATAATATTATTAAATGATTAAAAATAAATTATTTAATAATAATCAAACAATAAAACACAATCTGACTGACCGGTTGGCGCAGTGGCAAGACACTTGCCTTTCGCGCTGCAGGTCGTGGGTTCGATTCCCACCCAAGAC
>DWLR01004931.1:0-11516 GCA_018246295.1 Papilio alexanor hazarajatica | reverse complement strand
ATGTCTGTTTGTCTTGAGTCTGGATGTAAAGACCACCGGAGGACGGGCAGCAGCGTCCTTTTCTTAATATGGTGGAAAATACTGCGATCGCCAACCCGCCTGCCAAGCGTAGCGATTATGGCACATTTCCCTCCAATGATGCGATCAATGGGGAGGTCTATGTCCAGCAGTGGACGATCATAGGCTGAGGTGGTGGTGGTGGTGGTAACAATGCCGCATATTTTGATAACCAAAACAACAATTATTTTGTCTAACCAACTGACCTTCTTTTCCTTCTTGGACAAGTTGACGATCCTCTTTTTGTGCTTCTCCTCCTGCCGCTTCTTGTGCTTGAGGTCCGCGTCCGCGTCCAGGTCCACGTCGCGGATCTTGAGGCTCAGCAGGCAGTCCAGTGCAGACGGATGCAGGCGGGTGCCGCGCTTCTTTACCAGTTGATTTATTAGCCGTACGATCTGAAAGATAAGGTGGCGTTATAATGCATTATGATAATGATTAATCTCTTTGTCGCATTTGCGACCAAGTAAGTGGTTAGTGCTTTTTATAAGTTAAAAAAAGATGTTTTTTTTTTACAGAATAAGAGAGGCAAACGAGCAACGGGTCGCCTAACATTAAGTGAACCGACGCCTATGGAAATCCGCAACACCAGAGGAACTGCAGATGTGTTGCCGGCCTTTAAGGAGGAAGTACACTCTCTGCTTGAAGGCCCCTAAGGCGTACACAATTTTACAAACAATGTTCCTTACACAATGAGATATTTTCAAATTCTCAAAAATTACTTATTAATATACATGAATATGATCTTAAGTTACACACCTTGAGCGTGATCTCGCCCTTGTTGTCGTCGGCGAAGACCTGTGCGCAGCATTGGGTGACGGCGGCGCGGGCGTCGGGCCGGAGGGCGAGGAAGGGCAGCACGCTCTGCGCGATGTTGCCCGCGAAGTTGAATTGCGGCCGCGCCACGAGCAGCGAGCACATGCACCGCAGGCACACTAGCGCCAAGCTCTCCGCGCTCTCTTCTACTTGTCTATGCCAATCGAGTATATTTTTAATAATCTAAAACTACACCTAGAATTCTAGTGTAATTAAACTTAAATTTAACATTTGTGTACACCATATTGATATGTACTAACCTGTTGTCTCGTTTCTTTCTCCTCAAGACAGAGGCAGCTTTCTCCAGCCGCTGCAGATACCTCTTGTAGAATTCCAACAACTCCTTCTCATATTTGTACAGAGCTAGGGTTTCTTTTTTCACTGTTGATAAAAATAAGCTAATTATAGCAATTATAAAACTGGTAACAGTTCAATCATTGGTGGATCTGGAGGGGGGCTAAAGACCTCAGGTTTCCCCAAAATCCTTAGAATTTTTCCTTGACAAATTTTACTGTGAACTTGATAATTATTGTAAAACAAAAAATTGCCCGGATTAAACTAACCTGTTTATGTAAACTATATAATAATTCAATGGTTAAGTGTTTACTTTGTCAAAACCTAAGCTCAAAGGAAGTACTCACATTTAACATCAGAGTAGTCCTGATGGCGAATAGCATAATCTGGCAGAATGTCCCGGAACACCTCTGCAGCTGATACAGCGGCCAGTTTCCTTACTGATACTAAGTTTGGTGTACCATCCTTCAGATGCTCGTCCATTAAATATAGAATTGGGTACAAATTCTTCAGCTGGAAGATAAAATTTATCAGAAAATTGTACGCTACGCTGTCATAAACAAACTAGTTTACATGATTAAATTATAATGGTGACTTCTACAATACTCCAAATAAGAAGCAGTGCAGAAACTGCTATACCTGTATTCAATCTCTAAGGAACAAAATAAATATCTATTTCTGATTAAACCCTTAATTTCCCTTGCTTACAATTTAATGAAAATATACAACAGAGTTATGTTTTACAGAATGCCACCCTTAATTTACATAATTGTTATTATGTTAAATGTAGTTTAATATTTGTTGTAGGACATTGTAAAGTGTAAACAATTATAATATAATTATTGCCATAAAACAATTATACCTTTTTTTCTGGATTCTCAAGTAAAGATGAGCAGAGTGCTCCGATCCTTAGCTTCTCATGTTTGAGCTTGTCTCTCCTGGCAGCCAGCAGTTGCACGGTTGTCACCACCTCCTCTGTACCCTCCCCTTCTTCCCCGGTTCCCTCCATACCAGAATCGGAATCCTCCAGAGATTCTTCACATTTGCTTTCAGATGTTTCTGGTGTATCATCTGGTTGCTCCTGGTCTGAATCTGTTTCTGTGAATATAATGAAGAAATTTTAGGAGATGAATTAGAATGAAGAAGAAGAAATGAATGAAGAAGAAATGAAGATGTCTTAAAAGGGAGAAGAAGCATGATCATATTATGACATACTTAACATAGCTGACCCATTCCAGCTGTTCTACTGCAAGGTCTACCATACTGTTATAGTTTATAGTCAGTATATTACTCAACATATGAAAATAATATTTATTGAAACAAACTTAAGTTACACTTACAAGTTTTACACCCAGGTTGTATCACTATATCAGACTGACTTAATATTATAAAATTAAAAACAATGAAATTGATTTTTGTACAGTTTTTATCAATAAATTAATTAACAATGAAGGTTTTTATGTAATAATAAAATAGTAGAATAAATTCTACTATCTATTAGTATAATTTAAATTATGTTATGAAAAATAAAATTAATGAAGTTAATTACTTGACTAAAATGCAATAACAATTGTCAGAGACATGACTGGTACAACATTTTAACATAAAAAAATAAAATCTTGAATAAAATCTAAAAAATCTTGGAAAATATATGGTACATTTTACTACTGACCCCCCAATCAGGCTTTGCCCAATCAAATATCAGTAGTAAAATGTATCTTAGTTCTATAGTTACCTTCGCATTCCTCAGCTCTCTCTAATATTCCATCTTTAGTTTTGATAGGTAGCAAGGGCCGGAGACGCTTGGCCGGCCGCTCTGCCATCTCCGCCTCATACTTCTCCTCCACATCGCTATTGTCTGTCTCAGTTTCCGCACCACTGTCACTGCTCAGTGCAGTATCTGTTGCTGTATGATCCTGATTTGTTCTCTTACGCTTCTTAGGTTTTCTGTAAACAACATTTATAGATTGATAAATATGCTGTTTACAGAAAATCTATTATTGCAAATCTATATCTTTTATTGCATTTTCATTAATGAAAAAAAAAATTTGTAAACCTACTAAGGGGGTACTGTCCCTATCTTCAGAAGATAGAAAATAGTATTAAAGGGTCTTGTTTGGTATGATCTTGGAATGTATCAAACAAGTTGGAAAACCAATTATAAACAGACCATTCAAACCTTGACTTTTATGTCAAAGTTATGGATTGCTTTAAAAAAAATCTAGCGTTTTTTATGTAACTCACTTCTGTTCCTTTTTTGTTTCTTCTGGAACATTGGACAGAAGGTTGGGTTGCTTAGCTATCCGGCCCAGTATGTACTTTTGTTCTTCCTCGTCCAGCATGTCCGCCCACTCGTCTGCTGACGCCGCATCACTGTCGCTGCTGTAAATAGGCTCTTGGCTCTGCACCGGCTGCTTTTGCTTCTGTACTTTGTTTCTATGCCTCTGAAGACGTAACTTGCCCTGTTTTCTCATCTTATTTGTCGTTTGATTGTTTCTTTTCACTTTACTAATCTTTACTTTGCCTTTTTTCTGAAAAGAAATATTCACGTAAATAAACTCGACTTTAAACGGGATTAAATCAGTAGTGCAGTATACATACAGCCATTTTTAAATATTTATTTTAGTAAATTTCAATGTTTTTATGTTATGAAACTAGATTTTAATATTGTTTTTTGAAGTTTTAGCAACCAATAAAAACAACGTGGATTTGAAAGAGACAGTGACAGCTCGCTCGCAGATCGGATGACAGAAATGAAATTGGCAATTAGTTTTTTTTTGTTTACAAACTTTAAGATTTACTTTCCGAATCTTATATTTTTTAAACAATCTTTTATTTAGTTGTTAATCTACATGAACAAGTTTTGCAATTAAAAATTTGTTCAAAATTTACAAAATATCTCAGTTATGTATTTATGCTTTCACTTATTTAAATATAAGAAATCTTTCATATGTTAATTTATTTGGTATCATATGTAAAAATTTAAATTCAAACGTTTATTACTTGAATGTTTAGAATGGGATTTTATTTACATTACATTTAACATAATTTCAAGTTTTTAAAAAGTTTCATTTACTGAACGTAAATGCTCTCATATCAAACTTTCTAAACGTCAGATACGAAGACCTCGAAACTTTCTTGTGTACTTCTAAATTCAAGTTTTTCTAGTTTCTTTTATATTGAAAACCTACTTAAGTGATTCTAGTTTAAGAGCAAATTAACTGAGCAGTATTAATAATGAACTGTTATCTAGTGTAGTGTTATAATTAAAAAGTAGGAAGAAATTGAGATGGTTCCTCAACAACAACGGAGAAGACGACGTCGGGCGGCCTTAGTGCGTACCGCTGAGCGTCGTGTTATAGTAGCTCGTGGTTCTGGAGGGTTCGGTTTTACTATAGCCGGTCAAAGACCGTGTATAGTGTCGGCCGTCGCTGCGGGCGGTCCGGCAGAAAGGGCGGGACTTCGGGCTGGCGATGCGCTGCTCGCAGTGGACGGAACAAGTGTGGCTCGAGCTCCTCATGCTACGGTTGCTAGAATGGTGGCCGCGGCGCCTGGTGCCATATCATTGAGTGTTGCGTTAAGAGAGTCAGCTCCAACTGACACCGAGGATACTGAGCCAGAAGAGAGAGCAAGAACAAGGAGGAGGTATCCGCCACCTCGGAGAAGGCCTCAGCAAGCGATGATGCATCACCCAGGCAAGTATTTTTAGATGGAGCTATTGTTAGTTGAAGCGTACTCATAATAATTTTAAATATATTTTGTTGACAATACTTTGTACTTAGATTATTTTATTAGGAACTGTTGCATATGTGAGGATAAAGCAAAAGGTGTTTCTTTTTATCAAATAAAGTATGAGCTTTAAAATTATTAAAAACTTTTATTAGACATTATAACCAGCTGAACTCATGTTTACATATTTCAATGTATAACTACCACTAACTAACAAGTTTGGACCTGTCAGAGGGCCTTCAGGATAAGTGGGCTTAGTGCACAACTACAAACTTAATGTAAGTTCAGCTATTTAATTCATTTTTAAGTTAAAGCTTGTAACTTCTGCCCTCAACTTTGCGCAGGGATGAATATTTGTAAAAATTAAGTTGTTTCGGAAGGTATGTGTGATATGATAGCTGAATTGTTGATTGGTCTTTGATCTAACCTAAATTGTTTCCAACACATGCAATCAATTGTTCCAATTCAAATCAAATCCAATTGTATGTTTGTAATGTAGCTTTATAGGACAGAACTTTAAATATATTTTCTTTCACAGAATTTAAACTTTTATTTTGAAATTCACACTACACATAGATAATATAGGAAGCCAAAACATGGTATGAGAATAAAATACTCATCAAGTTCATTTAAAAACATGTGCACAACTAATGTGAAAAAAGCAAAACTGTGGGATATGATTACATAATACTGTTGTTATATTTAATTTCAAGTAATAAGTATGTATCAATGACTTGAAATGTTAACATAATTTATAATAGATTAAGATGATGTTGGATGGTGAAAAGAAAATAATGGCAATTAAAATTATCTTAATCTTTACTGCATTAAATTGTATAAACTATAATGTATTAGTATATTTTTAGCTAGCTTATTTAAATATTAAAGGTGGAGGTGTTATTATAAAAAAATAATTAGTTTAAAAAGTTTATTAAAATTAATTGCACACAGTACTTGAACAAACCTTATGTTGTGTCAACAAAATGACTTTTTTTTTTAAATATTTCAACATTGTAGATGAAAAGAGCATTTGAAGGAAGGAATGGTATAGCAGAAATTTTGCAAAAAAATATGTTTTTACTATAAAAGTACCGATAAAAAATCTTCTTATGAAAACATACTAAATTTCTTGCAGATGCCTAGCGTAAGGATGCAAATTCTTAGGTATGTGCAAAACCAGTATCTGTGCACTGTGTGTTGTCATCTTAGCACCCTCGTTCCATGTGAAGTCCACATTATATGTTAATATAAAAAAAGTTATACACATGTTTCTTCAAATATATTATTGTCTTGCAATATTTATTTTTTATAAATATATATTGTAGTATTTTAATTGTAAATAAATTACTTGCCCTTTTGTATCTTATTTTCATCTGATTTTTTTCCATTCTGACTTAGCTTGTGTGTGCTGGGATATTTTGCATGGTTCTAGAACAAATAATGCATGAACAGTTATCATATATCTATGCATTACATGTAAACTCATTACTTCTATATTGCTTTTACTGTCACTAATCTGTACAATATGCATATATTTTCTTGTACTATTTCTTCATTTACATACTATTAAGTATTGCACTCACTTATTAAAATGACATGTATCTGCTCACAAATGATCAAACTGCAACTGTTGACATTTTATGATGGTGATATTTATTTTACCTTATGAAGTTTTTGTTACATTGTTTTATTGGACTGATGCACACAACAATGAGTGATCTACAGTGTATCTATTATTGGGAAAAGACAAATTTATATTAGTAGTTTATTGGCATACCTCTGCATAAAATATTTATGCTAACATTTTCAGGTTGCCATGCTGCACCGAGCACATCAGGCGTGAACGAGATTCTTCAAAACCTAAGTAGAGCGCAGTTAACACCAAACCATGCTGCCCGCTTGGAATGTCGCGCTGTTGTTGGCTACCTAGGTACTATAGAAACACCCCAAGCTACCGCCGCCGCCGCACCGAGCAACGTGCGTAACGCAGTCAAGAAGCTGAGGCAAGAACGTCGGCCTGCTACACCTGTTTTGCTTTCTGTACTCCCGAATGCATTACTTCTACGACGGCCAACCGGTCAAGTTCTAGCTCAATACCCTCGAGAGCGGATAGTCTATGCAGGATGTGGTTCAGAAGCGGACAGACGATACTTTGGCCTTGTTACCTCTGCTGAAGCTTCTAGTATTGAAGTTGAAGCCTCTCACAGCTGCCATGTGTTCGCTGTTGATTCCCGAATGGCAGAGCACGACGCTCACGTCACTAGAGCGCGGGACTTCCAAATTGTCTGCACCAGAGACCCTGTTGCTGAAAGATGCTTAGAGTTTCCACCGTCTGCTGAATACGTAGTCGGTGTCATACGAGGCATGTACTCCTTACCGCCCGATGACTGTGTTAGCCCTAATTTACAGCAGATATCGAAATTGGCCGTGAAGGGCGATAGTCCCGCTATGGGGAACTTTTCGAGGTGTAACAGACCCGTGTTCAGGGCGCAGCGCGACAGAAGACCATGCAGGCACGAAGATCAGAGAATCGATGTTCCTGAATTTGTTGCGAACTCTCCTCAGCCCAGCAACCATAGCGAAGTGACAACGACTTCGAGTAATAGCGATTCCGGTATCGGATTCCACAATGACTGTCGTAATATTGCCGATAGAATACTAGTGGTGGAGTTCGCCGGGCAACAGGCGCCGCCAAGCAGGTTCCGGCAAGAAATGCCGCGTCGGCCCATGGGCTTAGTCGGTTGCAGTAGTTTCGACAATGACGGTTCCTTTCTGTCGAACACGACGCCCGTGGTGGACGGATTCGGCGGCCAGGGCCGACCTTTAAATCTGGATGACGTCATCCTGAACGCGAACGACTTGCCTCGACCCGTGGGCCAGCGCACGGACGAGGACAGCTACAACTATAACAACCTTTACGGAAACCTTCCGTCGAGCTCTCGAAGCTTCCACGGGGTGGTGTACGACCAGGTGTACACTGAGAACGAGGGACACTATGAGTTAGTACCTCAGATGGAAATGGACGATATCGATCGTGTGGCTGAGAAGTTTAACTCTGTGGAGATATACGAAGATAGATCGCGGCACCCGCCCGATTACCACTCGAACGAGTCTGTGGAGAACGTAACGGTGGTGTCTGGGAACAGCAAGGCGAGCGCGGACTCGGTGTCAGTGTATTCGACACGTAGTCACGAGGAGGCGCGGCCGCGGCGGCGCCACCTGCAGGCTTCGCTGGACGACATGCTGGTGCTGGGCCTGCGCGATCCGCCGCCCCCAGACAAGGACGAGGGGAAGTTTCTTCATCCCGGCAGTGTTAAATGCAAGGTACGTATTATTGACTCGTGATCTTAGCCTTTTCATTTCTGTTGAAATTGCCCATGTTATAATCAGATTTAAATATGCTCATTTGCTGTACACATAATTTAAAAAATATATATATTATTTAAATATTTAAATCCCATTGGTATCCTTTTTATTTTCAAGTTAAATCAATGTTTACTGTTTCAGTTTCGCAAGTCCAAGCCACTAAATATCCTCTCCAAGACAAAGAACATGCTGACCGGTAAGGAGACGAGGAGTGGAGGTGCGGACAAGGAGCACGAGGTGGAGGGGCGGCGACGCGCGCTGAGTGCGAGCGCGGGAGACGTGTCCGCGGAGCAGCCTGACGCGGCGAGCCTGCCCGCCGTCGCCAGTGAGCCCGACCTGCGCGATCAGGTCAGTGTGTTATATTTTGATGGTAATTCATTACGTTATTATGAATTCTTCGCAACTTATCCTTAAAACTTGACATCGCAGAAACGCATGTGACGCTGTTAAATTGCAACACCCACCGCTTTGCTCTCAATAAACTTTTTGAAGCGCCAGTAGCCTAATGGTTAAGGGTCCAGACTACCGACCGTAAAGTCGTGGGTTTGAATCCCGCCGCCCGACTATTGTTGTGAACCATATCCCAGCACAATCTTTGAAGCTAAGTGGAATGGTTACAAGAAATATTAGTAAATTATTTTCAATAATCTGTCTATCAATAAATGTTACCGAAGTTTTGGCTTCATATATTATGGCCAATAGATATAATACTGTAATTAAGAAGCATGCTTGAAAAGACGCCTTTTTGTAGGAATTTTTTAATCAGTTAAAAAAGTTATACTTTTGACATAACCAACGTTAAAGACACGTTCGGTAGTTCATCGCTCTATGTTGTTTTTTGTAGGTCGATTATATCGATAATACATTACATATCTAATAAGAATCAGGAAATTTTTGTTAGAACAATGCAATCATTTCTCTGTCCACTCCTTTGTGTCAGGACTTGCCATTGATACATTTGTTTTGTTTTTATTTGAAGTTTTACTTATTTAGGTGTGTTAGAGAAAAAAAACGTGATCGAGATTTCTGATTCAACGATATGCGCGTCCACACTGTGTCAGAAATTTCACAGGATGAACATACTAATATTAGTGAAATTACTACCTTTTCTCCTCTCCTAAGAGGCCCATTATCAATAGCGTTTACACTTATGCTTGGCGTCGATCTGAATAAAAAAATAACAATCTATAGAATAAAAAATAAATAAATGTTTATAAAGAAGTACAACTTCTACTGCGTACCACTCGGCCTTTTTTGTTTTTAACACGGTAGCGTCCATAAATTCGACCTATAGACTGTACTGATGATTGACATTGAGAATAGAATAAACGTTTACCAAAGTTAATCTATTTCCTAATTACAATCAATTGTTCAATTGTCCGTCGACCCGCATGACGAGGCCAAGGCCGGTCGCAGCTGACCCCTCTTTATTGCGCGAGGGACCGCCAGAATTATTCTAACAACGTGTTTTACAACTACGCCTATATGACATTAAGATAGCATTATATTAGTAACGCTTATAGATATGCGCTAGTGTGGGCGTATCCTTACCCACACCAGCGCGTCCCTTACGTATATATACGTATCCACAATCATGCAGCTCCCGCCTTCATAAGTTTAATAACTTATTCTAATTTATCCCTGTAATGAACAGAATATGTATTATTGTACATACAATATAATACAATCATCATCTCCCTGCCCTTTTCCCACTTGCCTAGGGTCGGCACAGTATGTAATACTCTTCCAGATGTCCTGGACTCTACTGTAGTTCATACTTTAACTGGTTTTGGCTATAGTTTTACGGCCGGCCGCCTGCCTGACGCCGACCCTCCTCGGGAATATACTTATATATATATATATATATGTATAATATAAGATATTTACTACGATATTAATACAAAAGCAACGAAATGCAATAAATATAATACAAAAATTTTTTGTGTCGAATATTATTTGATTGTTATAAAATTAAGACTTTAAGATAAGTAAACGGCAAATAACAATTGCCATTTCTGTCTTTTTAAATTTTGTCAAAAACATACATTATATTATAAAGCGGCGTTTAAACAAACTGTTGCTTATATAAACGCGCTAATCTCAGGAATTACCAATTGAATTTAAATCATTCCTTTTGCACTAAATGTCGGCGCAGCCACCAAACCTGGGCATAGTTATTTTATTATATAAAAAGATTCATACATTCGCTACTAGATGTCGCTACATTGCCAACTAGCGAGAAATTAACAGTGTTACAGTATGGTTTGTTAATCTTTTTATTATATCGACTTAGGCACGATAGATTATGTAAACATTGCCGAGTTGCTTGTTAGGTAACCGGTTCAATTCGGTTATAGATAAAATTTATTGCCAAGTAATTTGTTCAGTTCATAACTGTATTAAATAATGTGGCATACGCAGATTTGTGCCATTTTGTATTTGACTAAAATATTTGTATGATTCAAGTTGGCAAACGAGCAAACAAATCACCTAATGCTAAGGTCACTTGGTCGCTCTAGTCATACAGATAACTGTCAAAATCCGCAACATTTAGAAGTCAATGTTACAAACATGTCTATGTTACCCCGAGTTCCCGCCATTGCTAAAATGTTCACATAAAAACATGTTGTGATCCCTGAGCAACAACATGTTTTTATGTGTAGGTTTCGGCAGTTAATTAAGGGTGAAACATGTCTGTGCTAGAAACAATTGTGTTATCCATTTGAAATAGTGCAAAACTGCAACAGCTAACGGACAAAATCCTAGACGATTCTATAACTTGTCAGAATATTTTCACAGTTATTTACAGAGTATAGAGGTGGTGCTCCAAGCTCACGAACTTCGATGTTTTGCATAGTCATCAATACTTTATAGTTTTTTTGTGTTAATAGTGTTGACTTGCAGGATTATGTTAAATAGATCTTATCACACCATCTCTGTATATTTAATGCGTGTTTATCTGATTATCTGTAAAGCAAGCGTCTCCAAGGGCCCGACTATATATAGTACGATACTATTAATAACTAAGGTCGTCTGTCCGTCTGTTTGTTTCTATGTTTGCTTTTAAGATAATTCTCTACAAATAGATACGAAACAACTATTTACTTCTTAGTACAATGTACGCTGGTAACTAGATGTTTTATGATTACTTAGTTCGCAAATTACAAACAAATGTAGATTAGTCTAGATTTGTTTGTATCTATGAATTGAACAACTCATTTTAATGGGAATGAGGGCATATCATATTTATTTATTTA
>DWLR01004930.1:0-11517 GCA_018246295.1 Papilio alexanor hazarajatica | reverse complement strand
GACCGAAAATTTTCTCGCGTTAGGTTCATTTTCACGTGTAACAAGAGTTTTAGATTTGCCGCCAATTCACAAAAACACATGACAAATGAATGCAATATACTACATTAAGTTACCGAAGAGTTCTAAAATTGAAATTCAAAAAAAGTTTTCATTAGCAATGTTTCTAATTGGCCAGTTTTAAACATTTTCAGTGTTACCCACGTATAGGTAACAGTCAAGTACTTTAGTAACCAACGCGCTTGCTGTCAACGCTATCATGAAACAAAAGAACAAAGACTACTCGACGCTAGACTACGAAAAGGGTCAGTGACCTGTTTTTTACTTGCTCATATCCTAACACGCGAATATTGAAACTTTTAAACAATTTAATGTTGACATTAGATAAATCGCTTTTGTACGCTGGTTCACTCACGCGTATGTCTTGAATTACATTTTTTATGGAATGAAAGAAGAGAAACCAAATCCTTGTCTGTAAAACTTTACGCAAATTGATTAATTTTAACGCAACAACCAAACAAATCATATTTGCGTATTAAAAGTATTGCCATTGTACAGCTATATTTTGATGCTGAAAATTAATATTAAGTAAAGTATTGTGTTTCTTTGATCCAGAAAAAGCTTACATACACTACAAAATATCTAAGAAGGAACCTTTAGATAGGTTCTTAAAAATATCTTTGATGTATACCTTTTATCTCTTTACAGTTCCGTGGAAAATATCCAACCAATATTTACATTAAGTCGATCGAATATTAAGGGACCTTGTTTTAGTGGTGTCTTTTCGTTGCCAAATCTTAAAAGCTCAAGTTTTCCACACTTTGTGTTTTTTTAATGAAAAAGTAGGCAAAAAATTTCCAGCCAACATGCCGGTATATTGTTAAAAGTTTTATAATCGATTTAAAAAAAGGAGGATTTTTTCAATTCGTTTGTACTTTTTTAATGTTTGTTACTTCAGAATTTCATTTTTTTTGTTGGAAACTGGACATTCGATTTTAATGCCTTCAATTTTAATTTTAAGCCTTGACGCCCGAAGACATACCGAAAATTGACATAATGATAGATTTATGCAAATGCATAATTCTATGCATATATGAAAAAAAACAGTATTTGTAAGCACTAATTCGGCGGCAGATACTTTATGGCAGGCAGTCGGCAGTCATTTTATCTTCGCATACGCTTACGCACAGTTCTTAGGGGCTAATAGTGTATAAAAATGCTAATAGTGTTCTAATAGCTCTTGTAATATTTTGTTACATTCTCTTAACACGAGAACACGAAACTACCTATATTTAATTAGATTGGTTTAATCTCGAGAGAACTACTACCGCCAAGAATTCATTGTCCTTTGTTCTATCACTTTGCTGGCTTAATGAAACGGGCAGTGTGTAACAACACGCTATTAGAATTTATTGTTTATCATCTTTTATGTTTAACTTACTAGAGTATTTATTACTAGATAGTGTTAAATTGTAGTATTTATTGATTAATTTATATTTAAAATAAAGGTGTATAAAAATTTAAAGGCAATTTAACAAAAAACAAAGTAATAAGCCAGACTGATTATATACTCATAAGATGATCCAAGGAAAAATACAAATCAAATGTCACCTAGCTTTTTAGAATCAGCCAAGCCCTTTAGGCTAAAGGAGATAACAATGAAAAGGATAAAATAACATACATTCATACAAAAATACATATGTTTTATAAACATACCCCCAAAAATTACCATCCGGTCAGTGGATAAAAACCATATTGTCCTGTGGTTTGCATGTATGGTTTTTTTATTTTGGTAAACAAACGCCCAAATGTAGTAGACCTTTAAGTTAAGAGATCGTTTTAGAAATGATATTCGTATTCTCCTCAGCCTATGGTCGTCCACTGCTGGACATAGGCATCATGGGGGTATTATTGGGGGGCGGGAATGTGCCATAATCGCCACGCTTGGCAGGCGCTGATGCCCGTCCTCCGATGGTCTTTACATCCAGACTCAAGACAGACTTATTCATACACATTCGCACACAAATGTTTGTCCTGTGTGAGAATCGAACCCACGACCTGCGGCGTGAAAGACAAGTATCTTACCACTGCGTCAACCGGTCAGTCGATATTCGTATATAATTTCTAAAATAAAATAATAATATAATTAAAGTAAGATAGAGCACAGTGCAGAGTTTGTTTAATAAAACGAACAAAAAGAAAGAGAACAAAAATTAAGAAGTAAAATTTATATACTAATTCGATTTATCAACTTTAATATTAAACTTTTATTAACCCAATGTCTTTACTTTTTTGCTGGTACTTGTCTATTGAATTATTCAAATTCTTTTTTTAATTATGAAAAGCGAAAGTTCGAAAGTTTCGCAGATTTGAAAATCAATTTGCATATTTAGCATTGTCAGTAAAGTTTTGTAATTTAATTTTATCATAATACATTACGCTTTTGATGAATGTACTCTATTTAATTCAAAACTAAATTTGTCACAATTAATTATTTGGGAGAACAAAATTTCATACACAAAAAAATAACTGGTTGAAGACTCTTTAACCAAACGTATATCGATAACAAGGAAAAGGTAAATGTTGACATTCTTAAGAACGACGTAATTGATCGATCTCCAAGGAGCATGGCTACAACTGATAGCAGAATGTCAAAGAGTAAAATGTAAAGTAACTGTGTATTATAAGTTATGGAGGTAAAAACTTTTTACACATGTTTTTCTATACCTGGAATCAAATTACAAAAATGTATATCAAGGAAATTAAGAAAATAACGCGTGCGAAAGGTACTAGTAACTTGTATAATACTATCATTTGTACAACAGTTTCGGTAAAAAACTATATTTACTATATATATCTTATTAACTACTAAACTATAAAGCCGACAGAAGCCGTATTGTCTCATCCACTAATCTTTGCAATCTTTTATCTTTTGTGGTCTCATAAATGACGTAAATCCTTAATATACAAATGAGTCCAGACAGATGTTGTTATGTTAAATGGAAAGGATTGTTGGAGACGAAAAGAAAGTAAACAACTAAGAAATATTTAAATTAAAAAAAAACATCAGATAAAAAAATAATAGTTTATTGAATATTCTTTGTGATAAAACTCTACTTTCACTCAGACATCTTATGTCTGTCAGACACGAGATGTCTGAGTGTAATTATCTATATATGCATGTATTTACAAATAAAAACTATTAATTTAGGTAGTATATCAGTTATCTGGTTTCCATAGCACAAGCCCTGCTTAGTTTGAGATGAGATGGCCATGTGAATTATGTCCCAGAATATTATTATTATTACTATTTCTATAAAAACCTAAAATAACGTACAACACTGAAAATCTGTTTAGTTAATTGTAGTCAAAGAAATCGTGTTACGTATAACTCGATCAAAGACTCAAGATTATTCATGAATTGTGAAACACGGGGTAATTGGGTTACAGAATAATGTTACAGAAAATATGAAGATCGTAAATATGCTTACCGAAAATATGATCATTCTGTTCCTGTATAATGATTTTAAAACGCCTTACAGTTTAGTGAAAAGAGGATAAGCAGTTGCTAGACAGATATTGCTGTCTAGTGCTCGTTTCATATGAAGACGTTTCATTGCTATGTTAGTTGGTAGTTAATTAGCTATGTTGAAATATGACGCTGTGTACATATGTGGTATATACATTTGTATTATATTTTTAGAGAGTGAACAGACCCTTTAACTTTAACTTATAAATTTGTAACTGACTCGCAAAATTTCTATAGTTTTAGGAAACCTTTCAGTACCTATTAAAAAAACAAATGAACGGATGGTACACTATTATCCAAAAAAAAATTAAAATGTCTATAAAGTTATTATCCAAAAAGTAGTTTATAAAATCTACTTTATTGTATCTCTTTTGTCGTTAACAAGCCATTTTTCTAATCAAATAAAAGTGATCGGTATTAGTATTCATTAAGTAGCAAGTACAATAGTAAGAGGATATCGCCACCCAACATTCGCAAGTGGGTCCCATTTAAATTTGAATGTCATTGGACCTTTGGTTCCGAAGATATACAGAAAATTAACATATTGGTAGATTTGAAACAAACCCTGTTTGGATTTAATGGATTTGTAATGAGACCTAGCGTGACATTAAATTATTATTAATAAAAGGTGTTGCCCCCGGCTTCGCACTCGTAGTTAATGATATTCCTGGCTATTTTTGTAATTTGATTCCACGTGTATTAATTTCGATAATAATATGTTGTTATTGTCAACAGTACCATGTCAACTGATATTTAAAGGATAGCTAGATATCTGAAGCTTCTGTATGCTTCTGTATCTCATGCCTAAAAATGGAATGATTTGAAGTCGGTTTCGTCTCTGTTAAACAACGTTAAATCATAATTAATTAGTCTTTGTGCATTTAATAAAATTTTTAAACCATTTTTTCTATTTGAATAAAGAAGAATTTCTATATATGAATGAAAACTAATAGAATAAATATGAAAAATAAAAATACACCACAAAAACTTAAGCCTTATATCACCAAAAAAGATAATCCGCGAATGTACATTTTAATATCGAACTTTTGTTTGCGCTGCCGAGATTGCTTGAAAATAATACTTTAATAAGTTTTAAGACAACCAAGTTTGTTTGTTGATAAGCGAAAAAGATTCCTTTGGTTAAAATAGACTAGATTGTTGTTTATGTTTACGACAGTTCTCTTATTCAAATAATCAAAAGTTACAAACTAAAAAAAACAAAGCCCTCATTAAGTAGTTTGTTACATTAATATTTAACTAGGTGGCGTTGTACCTAATCTTAAAATAAATGATGATAATGATAATGTTATGAAAATTGTATTGCCTAATATCTAATTAACCACTGCATACAAATCAATAAAGTCTAAGACGCATACGAAAAAGTTTGAATGCGCTAATTTAAAGGACTACCAAGCAGATTTGATTTTTTTGGATTTCGGAAGATCAATTATTATGAAAGGTTAAACTCTTAGGAGTGAAGCAGAAAGAAAAAAAACACTAAGTTTAATGGGCGGAAGTAGTCCAATTATTTTAAAAATTGCGGCAAGTAAAATCGCAGTGCAAAATTAATATGAACTTTTATATTTATAGAGCTTTGATATTTAAACACAAGTGCACTTGGGCGACCTTAAATACTTACCGAAAAGCTAATACAAACTCTTGGTTTACGGAGTCGCTTAAAATAAACATCGTTTACTTTGAAATAAATCTAAACAGAAATTTTTTATTCAAAGCTTCCAAAGGCACATATAGGAACTTCTAAGCATATTTTAAAGATGCAAATTGCGACGTGAAAAGCGAAACTACTCTGATTTTAATGTGAAAATTCATATGAGACACTTCTAAATTTATATAAGAAGAGAGCGTTATTTTGAGGTTGTGCATTCTTTAGTATACTTACTTTATAATAAATATTTTATCGTACTGCTTTGCAGGTAAAATCAGCAATATAAAGATTAACCAAGAAAATGTTAAATTGATCAAACTTAAGCAAAAGTTGTACACCTGTAGAACAATATTATACGGCTTTATTATTCGTACTTTACTGCATTCTAAGATTTGTTGCCTAAGCCAATTTACTTATTTTTATCCACGACTTTTGTTTTATACAATAAGGGAGGCAAACGAGCAGCGGGTCGCCTAACATTAAGTGAACCGACGCCCATGGACATCCGCCACATCAGAGGAACTGTAGATGCGTTGCCGGCCTTTAAGGAGGAAGTACACTCTCTGCTTGAAGGCCCCTAAGTCGTATCGGTTTGGAAATGCCGCTGGGGACAGATCATTCCACAACGCGGCTGTGCGAGGCAGGAAGTTCCGCGAAAACCGCACGGTCGTGGAATGCCAACCATCAAGGTGGTGCGGATGGTAGCTGGAGCTCTGTCGTGTTGTGCGGTAACGATATTGATAGACTTGTATTGATCAGATTTGCGAGATATTAAAGGAAGATTAAGTGTAATCATCCTATAATATCTACTATATACTAATGAGTAGTACTCATACCTGTAACCCACGTAATGTGTAGTGTGATAGTATACATAGTTCGGATGTGAAAGACGTAATAGACACGTGTCCGTACTGGCCTAAGGGCATTGATTCTTTATGCTCTAACAACAATTGTAATGACATCGGGGAGGCTGCATAAAATGAATAATAATGTTGTTATTAATGTACATATACATTTTTCTTTTTCGTTTATACTGATACTTATTTGTATGTTTTTTTTCCTTTTACAGCAAGATTTTTAATTGTTAATATGTCTTTATCGTTGAGAATCTGTAAATGGCTTAAAAGCTGTTGGTTTTACTAAACAAATAAAATAATTATATTTTATCTGTATACCTCAATAGTAATTTACTAAAGTGTATTCCAGCATAACGTCAGAAACGGCTGTACTATATGAAAACTTCTTTTTATTTTTGTTATTGCCATGACAATGTTTTTATGAGAAAAAAAAATTGAGATTCGAATGCGAAATTTAAAAAGTTAGGTTAAATTAACGTCCATACAATAAATAAACCAATGCTTATACTATGTAATATATATTTGACAAAGCTTCTTTATATATTTAACTTCAATTCCTTTTACGCGATGTGATGATATACACGAATTAAGTTACAAAATTTCCAGCAAACAAAATAAGACACGAACGCGTTCGAAAGCGCGAGTGAAAATTACCTACAAAAATAGTATAAAATGTAATAAACTAATGTTATAGTAAGTAATAAAACCTTTAAAAATAAAATTTTAATTAGTCTGTTTACTGAAACAAGCCGTGGGGCTGAGGATTCTGGAGAACACAGCACTCAAACTGTTAAGTAGATAAGCTTGAACCAACGTGATATCGCGCGTAATCAAATTAAGACATGTTAATTTACACATTAAGCTTAATTGGTAACTAAATTAAGATTACAAACGACTTACTGTTGTATACAAACGTTGTTTATCATAGTAAATTGAGGCGTTGTATAAGTGTTAACGATTTATAAAAATATATTGAAAATTATGAAAGATAAGAAATACGGCAAATGAGGCAAGTGAGTTGCCGATCGCAGTATGTTCCATCGTACTAAGAAAAGGACGCTGCTGCAGCCAGAGACAAGGAAAACAGACATATTCATGCACACAAATGTTTGCCCTGTATGGGAATCGAACCCAAGACCTGCGGTGTGAAAGGCAGGCATCTTACCAACCGCGCCAATCGGTATGTCTGTTGGTCCGGTTAGGTGAGTATATTTTTAATGTTGTGAATGTTGTGTGTTATTTCTCTTCACATTGTTTGTGTTGAAAGTTTAATTTAATAATGTAATAGTAATTTTGAGTTTTTTGAAAACTTGTTCCCAGCATGAAGTTCCAATTAACTGCATCGAATGTCTGCTGCATAGTGAACATAGTTAATTGGATTTGCTTTGAATCGTAAAAATTCCACACTACAGCTCCAACGTGAGTTTATTAATTTCAGATAGATTTCGATAGTTAATAATAAAAGTTACTTATTTTTATAACGTTCGAAGATATCAAGTAACCTAACCTAAACTAACCTATACATTGGTTATATTTTGTTGTATTTTTATTTGACGTGACGGAGTATTTGTAATAATTTTGTTAGTTAAATTTATTTTATATAATGTGCTCTATAATCAATCAATACACCGTTAACTCATTACTCCCTGGTAACTATCGTAAGAAAATAAATCAATAATCTCGTTTAAGTTACCTTAAGGAAAATATATTTGAATAATTCGAGAAATTTTATTTAAATCTACGTTTTAATATTTACGCAAGGTTATATTTTCTCCTAAGCTTAGTCGTAACGAACTTTAATGGCTATGCGAGTAGTGACGATAAATATAGCTCAAAAGTATCTCGTTACACCGCCTGCCTGATTTATGATGCCACCAGGGGTTTATTATATTTTCCTGGTACAGGAAAGATTTAAGTAAAGCTCTGTAAAAAAAATTATGGAAGAAAGGCGGCAAACGAGCAAACGGTTCACGTAATATAAATCGACTCGCTAAATAATTTTTGTCACGGAACGAACAACAGATATGGAATATTCCAGTAAAGTTAGACTTTATAATTATTAAAAACTACAAAAAATACAATCTAAATTAGTAAAAAAATAGAGTTCAATTAATAAAACCAATAGAACTTTAAAGGTTATTGAGACAGCTTAACAAAGGTAACCTTTTTTGACTAAAGTACGAGACAAAGAACTGTTTATTCTCAGTGGTTAGCAACTCTAATGCTCATGGGTCAGACCTTCAGGGAATAAATAATAACTGAACCCTAGATAACATAAGTAATATAGGTTATTTTTGACCTTTCTGTGCTTCTAAATCCGATACGAAGATACTTAATTTTAAACAAGTTTTATTTATTTCTTACTTGATGATTTTATGAAGCGTGATTAAGCTAAGTCGAATACTATTTATAGAACACAATTCATTCCCCTTGCCCAATTTACCACGTTTAAGTGGGGTCAGCACGACACGTTTCCTTGTTCCACGTCCTTTTATCAGTCGTTATCTCAGTAGTCCCTTCTTTCTTCCCTTGCATCTTTTCTTAGGCATACCCCTACCAACGTTTCCCTCCAAATTCATACCTAACAAACACTCTCCTTGTTACATGCCATTTATCCTTCCTCATAACGTGCCCATAACATGCTAACCTTTTGCTCCTTAATTTTTAGAATACCCAAGAGGGATTAAAAAATGATAAAGTATTTCCATTATTACATAATTTATTATTGGCTAGAGATTCCTATCTATCGATTTATATATAGTAATATTATAAAAAAAAAGATTTGTTCGTTTGCTCCGGATAAACTTAAAAATTACTAAACTGATTTTAAAAATGTGTTTTTCCAGTACAAAGCTCTTATCTTATTTTAATATTTTTGTGTATATCTACCCAAGCGAAACTGAGGCAGATTTTTTTTAAGTTTTATAATTAGAGGGATTCTTCACAATATACTTATTTGGGTTAAGTTATTATTACTGAAAACTGCTTACATGGTCTGATCCGACAAGATAGATCAAACCTTATCTCAAAAGATAAACTTAATATCCCTTGCGTCTATCTTCCAATAGGCACTATGTCTTTTTGGTTTCAGAGAATAATTAATTTACTTGAAATTAAGAAAACGTGTTTTTATTTTTCACCACCGACTATATTTTTATTTATTACAACGCCTGCATGTTCTGCAACAATACTCTCGTGCAAAACAATTGCATTGTCTGCATTAGTCGGCTGAAAAGCACTTGATCACAGGTTTGATTGCTGGATATTATTAGATTACTTCTTTTGTATTAAAGGCACCTTGAACACATCTATCAATGTCATATGGACGAACGTTTCCATGGAGAACTCCTTCCATTCATTGTCATGTCAAGTCTTGTGTCAGTATTATTCTGAACAAAAGGGGCGTTCGAAACCGTAAACATGTTTTGTATTTTCCTTTAGTAAAATATTCGTTTCATTTATGACTCTAAGTAATAAATTACAAATTAGAAAGTAGTAGAGTAACAAAATAATAATAGTAGATTAGAATAATTACCGAAAAAAAAAATTGTCAGAGTAACAGTAGTAAACAGCTCCTTTTTCGTTTTTACTTTTATTTTAATTTGAAATCTTAACAATTATACAATGTAGTTGATATAATAATAGGCAAATAAAAATATAGAATGATATAGAAATATAGAAGAATATAGAAATACAATGAAACAAAACTATCATTCAATTTTTAATACGTAGCGCCCTACGTCTGTTAGCATGGCTACGGGTCGCTGGTCTGGCTACGACTGCTACGATTGCTACGAATGGTTCTCGCGTTCATTGAAAGAACGTAGTCCTCTACGAATATGGGAAGAATTGTAGTAATATTTTACTCGTATTTTCCCGACTGTAATTTATGACAATATGTACATATCTCCATTGTAATCTCCTGTAGCATAGTCGGTTATAGGGTACAGGACTTATTTTTTAAACCTGCTATTGTTAGTTATTTTGATGCTAATTTTGATGATATTGTATGTATAATAACGTAGGATATAATACAAACACCTTTTTGAATACATTTTTGTACATTAAAAATTAACACTGATGTTGTGGATAGATAATATGTTCAATTGTTTGGTACTTTTTTATGTATGATGATTTTACTTTCTATTATTAATATAAACTATTATTTTATACCTTTTTATTTACATAGCAATCGGGTAAAATATCTATTGAAAGACATTTGAAACAATTAAGTTTTACAATCTCTTATTTTTTTTTTAATTTAAACTGTAATTTAATGTGTCTAAACTAAAATTTATGTTGAGCACCAACAGCAGATATTCATTAAATGTCATTCAATAAATCGATCAAAGTCGGAAATGAAATTTGATTGTCACTCGTAAATCTTACTATTTTTCAATTTGTTTTAGTCACGATCGTTTTGTCGTCAATTTAGCTAAATTGCGAATAACATAACAGTCACGCCCGTAATCTAGAGGGGAAGGCAGATAGGGTAGACGGATTTCCTTTTAGCACAATCCTAGCATATCTCTCTCCCTTCTTTTACCTATCTACATCTATGCACACATGCTAGTCGGTTACGAATACTCCTTATATAAGAAAAAAAAATCATGTGATATTGTTTGTATTTTTGTAATTTTTTATTACACAAACAAAAACGACCTTAAATTTGTATATTTTATTTTGTATTTGTGTATAAGAAATAGAAAATGTTTTATTATCGGTTGCCTCAATATCAGTTGCATGTTGCTTGAGTAAAATTACATAAAATTTTAGGTAGAAAAATAAGAAACGAATGCGTGCAAATCCGAGGGCAACACGTAGTTTTATTTAAAATAATTTATAGTCACGTCACGTCTCTATACAAATCCATTAAATCCAAACATGGCCTGCCTTAAGTCTACAAATATGTCAATTCTCGCTGTGTCTTCGGAACCCAAGATCCAATGAAATTCAAAATCAAATGGGAACTTGCGAATGTCCCATTTTTTTCTTTCCACTTTTTTGTGAAATTACTAATTTATATTAATATACTAAAGCGAAAGAGTTTGCTTGTGTCAACACGCTATACTAATCACAATAAAAAAAATATTTTTGAATTTAAGTTGTTAAATTCAAAAATATTTTTTCAATGGGTTGCCATTTAATAAGGAAGGTAATATGCTATTTAACATCCCGCTTCGTTTTAATTAAAAAAGGGCGGGTGAAACGGCAGGGCACGGCTTATTAGTTGATACAGATTATGATAGACAAAAATGTAAAATGTTTTTTTTGTCAAAAGAGTTAGCTGTAAGAGTTTCGTTTATCGGAATATAAAGATGAGTTGTGTTTTAAGATCTTGCAAATGTTATAACGTGATACGTATGTGGCTTAGCTATATATATGTAGTACCATAACCATATAATCAGTTTAATAATCACGTATACACAAGGCTCGTTTGCCAACGAGACCTAATTAGTTCACGTTGT
>DWLR01004929.1:0-11517 GCA_018246295.1 Papilio alexanor hazarajatica | reverse complement strand
ATAAAATCTTCTAAACCATTGCATCAATTCCTAAGATTATGAAGGAAAATACTTCCCGACGAGAGTCGTATAGCTGACCGTATTCAAATATTATCAGTAACTGGTACTTTTTGTTATTATATTTGGTTTCTATAAATTATTTGCAACATACGAATTGGATTAAGTATTTCTTCTGGCGCCTCGACGATTCTTGCGACCTGATTGATACGCTGTTTCTTACTTGATCAGAATACGAAAGACGACAAACTTCGTTATCGATTCAATTGAGTATTTGCGGCGTGCACAGATTTCCGCCAATTGAACCGGTTTTTCCTTTTACATTCACTTAATACTTAATGAACTTCATAGTGTTGTTAATAGAGGCCGCCTGTTCCATTGGTCTGAATCACTGCTTATTGAATCGCGATTCATATTTCCATTCTCCCATTGTATCCATCTCGTCATTATTTTTTCTGCACCCAATGATAACATCAAACTTTAATGTCATATTATACTACAAAAGACGCATTAAACACTATCGAATTTCACCTTGTTTTTAAGATCTTTAAACACAACAATTTATTCCGGACTTATTACAATAAAATTCAAAACTCGCTCACAAGGAAAAGGATTGTGCTGTTGTTGGTCCTATATTAGTTATTTTATGATTATGTTTGTGTGTTTACGCATTTGCCCTCTTCGTATACAAAAGCTGCTTTATTCGGATTAAATCATTATTAATAATAAATGTGTTACCGTGACCTTAGGTTATCTATGACCTCATAAATAATTCCATGAATTACCTTGTAATTTGTTACTAATGCTGTTATGCTGGTATATTTCTTGTGTATATGGATTGTGAATAATTTTGCTGCAACAAAGTACCTACATTAAGTTTTTCCTCAAAGCAACTATCGGTCGCTTCGTTGTGTGTCAATATTTTACTTCAACAGTATCGTGTGTGGAGTGAACTAGAGATGAGATACTAGGTAAATTGCGTACTTAGTATTTGCATTACATTTTTCGAGTACGAGTATTTGCAAATACGCGTTCCAAATACTAGTTCCTAGAAGTATTTAAGGGTATCGATTTTATATATATTGGCCGGCGAAACTTTTGTGTGTCGTGGCAGACAACAAAAAAAAACGATTTCCTCAAATCCAAAACCAGCTAAGTCTCCAAATTCTATCGGACAACGAAAAAAAAAAGATTTTTCCCCCTCGAAACAAGTAACACTTTCAATTCTACAATACTAAATACTTCTACCATACAAAACACTTCCAGGATACTACATATTTCTACAATACAAAATACCTCTACAATATTAGATACTTATAGAGTATAAAATACTTATATCATATTAAATATTATACTTCTAAATACTAAATACTCGTTCTTTTGGTCCCATGATACTCGACACTTAGGAGTATTGAGTAAAACCTAGTATCAAAACCTGTTCCAGTATATACGTCCCACCTCTAGAGTAAACAAGAGCAAGTTAGATTAGTTTCTATTCAAATCTCTATGACACTGCCTCTAATAACACATAATAATGTTAGGTTATGTTAGGTTAGAAAGTTTACATTTTATATAAATACAATATTGCTAAGGAAATAAGATATCCTTGAAATAAAACTGGTGTAGGACAAGGTAGCAATTGCTATTCGCTAGATCCCAAATGCGACAAATGTGTGACGTTGAGTCAAGTCAGCATCAGAAAGAGTAAAGTTGGATATCATTATTTCTTTCTTTTACCGTGAATCATTCGAACATGAAAATTGAGATTTGTCATTTTCGAATCCCGTTACAATAAATAGTCCAACGATCTGGTCAAAGAGTCCGCAGGAGAACAGAAACCAATCTTTAGGGGAAGACTACATCCAGCAGCGGAGATCTTCTATATGACGATGACAAATATTGCCAGTTATGACTCAAACATTAATCCCTTAAGTACTCTTAAGCGCATTAATGCAAAGTAGGACATCGTGTTTTATCACCATAAATATTTTCTCTCCATAGTCATCTTTTTCATTAATCGGTATTTTTTATTAAATCGCTAACAGTCATTTCTATGTTACTCATGATTTAACTAGCCATGCATGTAAAGCAACCATAAAATTGAAATTTGATGTTATTACGAAGGACACAGTCTATTGACGGTAAAGATAACAATCCAGTCCTGTATTTAAAATGTATATTCGTTCAAGGTAAGTTATTTTGGTTGTCACAATGTACATTTACCGTTCTTGCAATTCAAGATAATTAGTATAAAGACGGTTAATAATGAAAGAAGCGGGTAAAATTTTTAATTTTGTAATACAGAACAAAAGAACGGCGCACATATATCTAACATAGTTACTACATGATTCCATAAAATTGTATACAAAACTGGGCAAAAAGGCGAAAGAAAAACACCTATAAATGTTTATCATGAAGAAAAATAAAGTGTATTATTTTAAATTAATGTAAGCTTTGAGTGATCCGCATTGCACGATCGCATTGTTGTCGAGTTTCAAAGCTCAGTCGTTGCGCCATTATGTGTCGGACGTGAGATTTATAATTTAATTCTTCAAAATGCGCGTTGAGCTGATCATGTTCGCGCTATTTTTCTAAGGTGATATATGTACTTATATAGCCCTATGAACCTAATTTAGTAGGCAAAAGAGACATTTTATAAATATACACATAAAACATTTCCTTCCTGTCAGTCTGTTTGTACCGCCCTTAAAACGGATCTTCGTCCAATTTCGTGGCGGCCTTCGTAATCGAAATCTAATATTTGCCCGATCGCTTGTAGCTCTGTTTCGGGGAAATCGATCAAGCTGCTCCGAAATAATGAGCTTTTTTATACTTTCAAAAGCTCTTCAGGATCTTGTATTAGATTAACACATTTTTTTTTTTCGTAAATTGTGTAAGTATTTTGTGCCAAGAATAAATTAAGTTGTAAAAAAATATACACGAATGTTTTTAATGAAAACCGCTATGGTAGTGATTCTTTGTGAAGATTTTTGAAATATGCCACTTAATATACTGAATATACGAGTAAGTGACATATTAGTCTGGTCTAGGTCTGTCTAACAATCTTTCAGCACTTGATCGAATACTATGAAATAATTACGATGCGAAGCAATAAATACGATTCAAAGCAAAATATCAAATGGCTTTTGTTTCATAGTTTTAATTTGTAGTTCTACTAATCGCACGACATCGATATATAAAAAGATATTTCTCACAAAGATAGCACTGTTAATATTTTGTTATTATTTTAAATGATGGCATACACCCTTTAAACCCGTTAGATACAAAGGAGGCGTGGCGACAGTGCCCGGCGATAGTTAGGCGTCAGACCTTCACACGATGTCCTTGACAACGTTTACAAAACAATTTGGCTAATGCTTTGTACGTTTTGGTAGAAGGTTATTTCATCGATAAGACGTCGGCTCGTTAGGTCCCGCGCCGCGGCCCGCAGCCCCCAGACGCGTTTACTTTCAAATATTCATGTCCCGCACGCAGACCTTACCCCGCCGGTTGCTTTCGACCCATTTTTAATGGGTTACATGCTTTTTTAATGACTGGCTTGTAATTTTGTAAATTCACATGATTTTTACTAACCATCTTGTACTCTTTTGATAAATTATACTTTGTATAAATACAAATGGTTTTCATCAATTATTTTTTAAACGTATAATCGAATTATGATAAAATATTAGGAAGACAACGTAAAATGTTATTAAATGACATCCAACTGTAATTAGTAATATCTAAAAGTTTCTTATACCAACAAATTATAAGCTAAAAGCCTAATAAGCAATACCAATTCTCAGAAGAAACCTTCATAGTTATCTCGATGCCGAGAAAATAAAGTTGTTTTAAACTGGAAGAGTTTCGTCTTATTTTATAATGAACGCTTCCACGACTTCTGAGAAACGTTCCTATTCAATCCCCCGGTCGAGTGGCGCGACTTCCTAGCGTTGCATCGAACAAATTCATTTTTTAGTCCCCACATTCAAAGTTAGTTTCCCTAATAATATTTTACGAAAATTATATTTTTCTTTTAATTGCTTCCAAAAAAAATGTGCGGAACATTAATTCTCGTATGTAAAATTCTAAAGCAATGTTAGTTATAGTACACATAGTTTTGAAATTATCAAATTTTATAATTAAAATTTGATAATTTCATTCAACTGTTTTTATAATGTAAAACTTCGTGCAATCTGCTGTAATATCAACACATTAATAGTCGATTGCTGAACTTGATGATCACATGAAACACAAACCAAACAAAGGTTTGTCCGTTTCTTTTTGACTGTAAACTCATCGTGCGTTTAGAACATAGTTCTCAATGTCGAGATAGCGTTGAGAGTCCCTTATATTTGGTTGTGTTCTCGGTATTAAGGTATGCTTCTAATGTGTTTGCAGATCTCTGAACATCTTCGTCAAGGAGGAGGACGCACTGACTTTCCACAGACACCCGGTGGCGCAGAGCACGGACTGCATCCGTGGCCGCGTGGGCTACTCGCGTGGGTTGCACTGTTGGGAGGTGGTGTGGCCGGCGCGCCAGCGCGGCACGCACGCCGTCGTCGGCGTCGCCACCGCGCACGCGCCGCTCCACTCTGTCGGCTATCAGAGCCTCGTCGGCGCCACGGACCAGAGCTGGGGCTGGGACTTAGGAAGAAATAAAGTATGTCATGCAAAACTATCCTATCGGCTCCCGTTACTGCGTTTACCTACAATAATAACGTCAAGTTTAATATTCTTCCCTCGTTAATTATTTTGTCCCCTATGTAAATTTACCAATTTAACAGTGGTAGTCAGCAACAACAACATCTGTTATATGAATGGCCCGCTCGACTGGTGAAATACCGCGACCTCACAGAAGACAGGCGTGTATTCTGCGTTTCGTCTGAGAGTGAAGTGCCGGAGGCCTAATTTTAATCCTCTTCCCCTTTTCTAATAAGGAGAAAGAAATGTAAATTTTTCTGTCTATCCTCCTTTCTATCTATTAAAGATAGGACGCATCTGCAACTCGCAAATGGTTGTTGCATATGTCTATGGGTAGCGGTCAGTTAAGTAGCTTGCTTGTTTGCTACCTTCTTGTATACAAAAAATCAGATGAATAATGAAAATGTCTTCTCCTTCTTAATTATTTTACTTAAATATATGAAATCCGCAATCATATTTATTACACATCTCTCAATACATAGCACTTGGAGTTGAAGGTGTAAAAGCGTATGTGTGTTGTTGCAGGTGTATCACAACGCGAAGGGCACGGGCGGGAGCGGCACCACGTACCCGGGGCTGTTGCGGCCCGACGAGCAGTTCCTGGTGCCCGACCGGCTGCTGGTCGTGCTCGACATGGACGAGGGCACGCTGGCCTTCTGCGCCGACGGCCGCTACCTCGGCGTGGCGGCGCGCGGCCTGCGCGGCAAGACGCTCTACCCCATCGTGTCCGCCGTCTGGGGGCACGCCGAGATCACTATGAAGTATATCGGCGGACTCGATCGTGAGTACACACTGTTATCGACAACTCTTAACTAACTTGAGATAGTTAGAAGTTAAGAGTTGATGTTTTAAATCAGAATTTTCTTTCCAAAAAAAATTGGAATAAACCTCAATAAATGAGACCTACTTCGAACTATACACTGTACTATACTATCCGGTAAAAAAATATTTTTTTTAATCACTACACTATAAAAAGCAATACACGGTCACTGATCTAAGACAACGGATTTATTTGAGAATCGCTTCCATTTTAGCGCAGGATTATGTATTGTACAATTTGACCGTTTCAGCTGAGCCGTTGCCGCTAATGGAGCTGTGCCGGCGCGTGATACGGCAGCGCGTGGGGCGCAGCCGCCTGCGCGCCGCCGCCTCCCGGCTGGCGCTGCCGCCCGCGCTCACCGCGTACCTGCTGTACCGCGCGCCCTAGCGTCCCGCGCACCCCGCGCACCCCGCGCGCGCCCGCCCCCAGGCACGCACTGCGCCGCACCCCGCACACCCCGCACACCTCGCACACGCCCGCACCATCGCAGCCGCGGCGACAGCAGCTGATGTCGTCAAAGCCACGACGCTGCAGCGACACGCACCCCTGCAACAACTCCAACCGACCACCTCGCGACGGTACACCGCCAACGCCACACAAGAAAAGCATCCGTATCGAGACTACACGAAAGAATAAAAAAGGCCCATAGTCCAAGCGGTTCCAATCTTCTGTTTACATAATAGCTAGGATGCTAACAAACACACGTGTTTGTTGACTGTTGGCATATTACTCGAAGCAAGTTGCGTTTGTTTTCAACATATTAGTCGTTTTTGGGTCTCCGTATAGCAATACAATTAGGTATATCAAATGCGGTAAGCACGTGTCGCGGTGTCATTACAGATAATATAAACTCGTAGACATGTAGTTAAATCCTATACAGATTAAATACGGGCGCGGCTGTCTTGACAGCGTTGTGCTATATCAAATTGACAACTGTACCAATTTCTAAACGACTATACTCCTGAGCTTTTCAAATATAATTATAAACAATAGTACATATACAATATACGAATTATCTATTTTTTTTCTTTACCAATTTTTTGAAATGATATGACAAAATCGTGAATGAATTATCACTTTTCTTACCTTTATTACTTTAATTAATGACCTAAATTAATGGGTATACGATTATGGATTTATTATTTATGGATGAGTACTGGATTAGCCTCTCCAATCAGTCCCAAGGGTACTTAGCCAATTATTTTGTATTAAATCCGTTATTTAATTTATTCCCTCCCGATGTTGTGCAATGTATATACTCTATTTAACTTTTTCTTATTTATCGACCGCAATCCCCATTCTGTACCTTTATCTCTGTTAAACTGATATTTTCTTTTTAACAAACGGACAAAAGCGGACCGTGTTTTTAAAATTTTATTACATCAGACGCAACGGACGTAAAGCACAAAGGTACATGTCAATCGGCTCGTCGCGTCGTTTCGTCATTGGTACACGCTCCGAGCGTTATTTAATTTCACACAATCAACAATTCCAACATGCATACCTTATTTTTATTTTAATGTTATCTGTGATAATTATACTTTAAATAACAAATCGAAAAATCCACAGATTGAATCGCTCAATCGTTTATCGACCTTTTTTTAAATAAATTTACGTCTTTAAAAAGCCTGATATTTTAATAGTGATCATTGAATTAGGATTTTTTATTCCGTTCTGACGCAGTTGTAAAGTGGTGTGCGAATATGGTACTGTACCGTTACCGATTAACACTCTATGGACGATTTAATGTACGATATAATTTTTTTTAGGTTAGAAACGGCATTAATTAAATAACCAAATTTGTCTCGTTGACATTGAACAACTCTAATGCAAGCCGCACGCTCGAAGCCATATTGATCTCTGAAGGACACGTGGTTAAGTAATGTGGAGCGTGGAGGAGCGGCGACAATGTAAACGCGAATAACTCACGAGCCTCGGCAGATATTAATATTAGAGATGTCTTTGTTACTATTGCAAGAGCATCGGCGGCCGGCGCTCGGTTTGGAGGCGCACATTGAAAAACACTTTTTTAATAGATTTTTCATTAAATTGTTTTTTGTTGACAATCGTTAACATTTTTTCATTATAGCATGATGATGGGGAGAGTGGTCCTATTTTTTTCTCAAAATCATATGAAATCAGTAAATATAGTCACAATTTCTATATATATATAAAGCAGCTTTTGCTTTACACGTATCATTTAGTCATTATTTGAATGCATAGAATCATCACCGTGCTATAACGAAAACAGTATAGTAACAGCAATAGCTACTGACCATACTGACAGTAAAAATGTCTTTGTAATTGTGACATAACACAAACTGATGATTATTAATCTTCTGTTGTCTTACTTAATAATCTTTATCTAAAACGAAATTTGTTAAAAAAAAAACAATTGCCTCTTATCAATTTATACCGATATTATAACAACGTCTGGACGGGCGCTTCCCCTCCCCCCGCGCCGCGCCGGCTCGCCCTAGGCCAGTGTATCGTTGGCGATCTTACATACTATTTTATAGCTCATTAAGTGACTGGTTTTATTTTTAGTTTAGTATTTTTAATTCCTATGTAAAAAAAATCGTGTGACTGTGTGGTGTATATACAAATATATATCTACTTGGCAACACGGATTACTTAGTTGTACGATTATGAAGATATTTTGGTAAAATTAATTGTCGAGCACTCGAGTGCCCGACTCTGTTCCGTGTTATGTCTTCTTTTGTATCTTAGATAACTATGAAACGCAATAAATTTATGAGATTTAGTAATATCAAAGCACCATACTAAAAAAGTCAGCCATTTTATTTTTATTCGGATTAGTTGTAAAAACCATGTATGAATAAGTACTTCCATTTTAATAAGATTTTTTCATATGTAGAGTGTACGGCAAATAGAGTCCGACGTGAGCTCACTTTTGTACTCGTCAGTATTCACATTCCATCTCCGGCCTGCAGATGTTATAAAATGTTACCACAGTAACTAACAGACAGACACGACTTTATTTTGTAATAAAACGAGTGTTATGTGAATATTGAACACCGTGAGAAATAATGTTAACTGCCAAATGCGATACGTGTGTGAAGTATGAATGTATGTGTGTGCGTGACCTGTTCAGAGTTCTTTGGTGATCGGATGTTTTGTGAAGGCTATTTGTGTAAAGAGTCTGTGCGTTAGAAGTATATTTTCGTTGTGTAAGAGATATAATCATGATATAAATACACCAAGATGAACTATGATGCGTCCCTCGCGCCGGACCCGCGCCGCGTCGACGCACCTCAAAAGTTTTAAGTTTTATTTTGCAATAATTTGTCATATTCCAGGGGTCCGTCGCGAGGGAGTCAAATTAATAATATTATAAATAAGCGTTTGAATTCTGTGAACCGTCAAACTTAGTCCTGTATATAATTATATCATTTTGCGGTGTTTAACGACTTTTTTTATTATAAGAGGAAATGCATTTTAGTTTTATAAGTTGTAGGCAATATTATCAAATGGTCATTTCTAACAGTCAACTGCGATTGACAGTCAGAATCTCTTAGATACAATGAGTTTAAAAAAAATAGGAAAACGATTGGAATAAATATAACTGGTTAAGAAAATAATAAATGATATAAATTAACTGGACTGGATTTTATTCTTTTCCAACCTACCTGTTAATCTGAATATCTGAGTACAAAGAAGTACACTTAAAGTACGATTACAATTAGCAATGCTACATTCAGAGTTAGAACTTATAATTTATATAATATAATTATTAATAAAACTACAAGTTTTTACAAAAATGAAAAACCAATAAATACGTTTGATACATTTCATATTCTATTTGTAACGACGCTCGGGTAATGCAGTCCGCTGGCGCAGCTATGTGGTCATTGATGTTTGATTGATGAACCTACCCTTCAAAAATAATTCAGTGCTACATCCTAGAAGCAATGGAATTTCTTCTCTCTAGATCTTGATTTGTTTTGATGCTTTCCTTTTTACTGTAATCTTTTGAATGCAATAAAAGTTTGAACTAGTTTAAAATCAATTCAAAAAGACAAAGCCAAGGATGTAAAAATAAAAAGCTTTTAAAAATCACTGTAATTTTAATAGATAATTATAATTCTTAACGTTTTAAAATCATATATAATAAGTTAAGTCTTCACAGGTATCTATCAGCTTCACTCATTCGTCAGTTTCATATCACATTGTCCAACTATTCCTACAACTTTTAATCCTGCAAATCCATGAGATTCGAATGGCGTTTGTTAACGGAAAACATAAGAAAAGCCATACAAAATAAAACTTTCTCAAAGTACATTATTTAAGATAAAAAATAATTAACATTAATCTTAACAAACTTCAATTTGACAAAAATAAGTACCACCGCCAATAGCACATACCAACAGACAAACACAAATTCATTTTTCCCAATTGCAACAGTATTTGTTGTTACACTGGAACTGGTATTGACTTTTTATTTTAGCATGAGATTAAAAATAACGTAAATTGTTTTGATGTGATGTATATTCGTTAATTATACATTTATACATATAATGATAATTAATATAATATATGTATAAATGTATATGTATGTATATTAACAAATCATGCATCAAAAAAATTGAATCAATTTGAAATGTCTTCAATCTTATAAGATTGAAGACATTTCAATTTTATTTATATGTATAAATTAACAAAAATGTAGTGTCAAAATATTTTTGTCTGTTTCCGTGAATGGCTGGATTGATTTTTTTATTAACAGATCTTTTACTGGCCTTTACTGTTATCAGATTTTTTAAACATCTGATAACAGATGTTTAAAAAAAACAGAGTATTTCAAACACATCATCATAGATTGATACCTCTTAACAGAATAAAATAAAGTTTCACATTTAACGCAGTGCTACACAGTAGATTGATTTCTGTATGACTAAAGTAATTATTAGATAACATATAGTATAATGCCAGCAACCAGTAAACTTATAACGATACAAGTTCCCTAAAATATAAAGTGTTAAAGCTACCGCCAAATAGCATAATCTTGTTAACATTAATGTCATAATTTTGAGGGCGTGTTCAAACCAAACGTATTGTCAGCCGCTGACTGAACGTAACGGTCGTAGCGCAATTTATGTTTTTTCAATTCATCTTCAACTTTTCTTCCCACAAAACCGACTACATCATTAGGAGATGCGTAATCGCTGAGCCCAGTGCAAGCTGCGGTGCGATTTCACGTCCACACCGGGGTTCACAGTCGGTGGCTGATAATACGTTTGGTGTGAACATGGCCTAAGGTCTTCCACGTGAGCGACGACATGTATGGAACTTCTTGTGACGTCTTATGTCATGATGTTGTGAGCTATAAAGGAAGTAGTATATGTACATAACATAGTTAAAAAGTGTGATGTGACAAAGAAACTCGGCATTTAAATTCTGGACAGGTGCCGACTTACAACATTGTGCTCAATAACTCTAGTTTCGTTTCTTAATACGACGTATACGTTGTAAACGTGAAAATGAAAGGATTTAAATGCGAGTGCAAGCCTCAGTTCAATCGCAGAGCGTGTGGTGCTCGAGCACGGTGTCGTCGCTGATGATGATGGTGTTCTCGTCCGCGAAGTCCTGCGGCAGGTCGACCTGCGCGCTCAACTCCTGCAGGCTCTCTATCAACTCGTTTAACGAAGACTGGAAAGAATTTATAAAATATTTAATAACAATAAACCAGAAACCTATGCTTATGAAAACTATTTGATTTTTATTGCTTTATGAGACAGATATATAGCTGAAATTTGTTTCCAAAGGTCGATGTCCAAAATGTATGGCCATTTACTACTGCATAGCTATCTAAGATAAGCTACAGATATTGCCATATTGCTACTGTCTGTAACTACGCTTTTATATAAATACAATACAGTAAAAGGCCACACGGACTGTCCGGTTGGCGCAGTGGCAAAGACACTTGCCTGTCGCGCCGCAGGTCGTGGGTTCGATTCCCACCCAAGACAAACATT
>DWLR01004928.1:0-11518 GCA_018246295.1 Papilio alexanor hazarajatica | reverse complement strand
TGCTGCCCGTCCTCCGGTGGTCTTTACATCCAGACTCAAGACAGACATGTTCATGCACACAAATGTTTGTCTTGGGTTGGAATCGAACCCACGACCTGCGGCGCGAAAGGCAAGTGTCTTGCCACTGCGCCAACCGGTCAGTCACTCTGTACACTCCATAAGAATTCCTGCTATGAAAGATCTACTTTCTTGGACGTCGTTATAATGATTAAACAAGCCACAAGCTCCACGCACACTTCGTTACTGTTAGGCTTTCCTATAATTTGTAATGTTTTCTATAGAAACCTTAGAATGTTACAACTTAATAACAATTTTTTTATAATAATTCATTTATATTGTAAATATGTTTACAATATGTAGGTACCGGTACCGGTACTACATATCACTATATACATATACCGTTATATGTTTATATATATTACTCGAAACCATCAAAGTATGTATTATGAATAAGCATATTCCCGACCTTAGGATACCGAGAAAAACTAATTTGCATTACATAATACATTATTATTGAGACGGTAGTTCTACTAAAAATAATGATTATTTAAAAAAACTATTTTATATACAGTAGTGTTTTTATGATTAAGTAAAAAAGTGCCTTATATTAAAACTATATTTATTGAATATAAGTATTATCAATAATCTTTCTAATCTAATTTTTAACCACAAGTCGTCATAGTTAAGTTTTTAATGCATGATTTAGGGTCTAACATTTATAGTTCGATTCCCTGCCTACTTGATCTACCAATTCAAATATATGTAAATCTCAGTCATATAAGAACCTTATAAAAATATGTTGAAATAATACAGCGATTATTTATTCAACGTAAATCCGTTAAGAGACGTGTCATTTGTACTAGTAGATATTCCTTACTTAAATATAACGTACTCGTAATGGCGGCCAACTCTAATGACATTCGATGAGTCATCGCCGTGAAGGTTATGATTTACTTTTATTGTCTTAACTTTTACTTTTCCATTAGGGGGATCGTATAATGGGTGGCCCCGATAGCCTCTTTTCTGTTAGGAATATATCTCAATAGTTAGTGTCATGTAGTAACAATATTTACAATATAAATATGTTGTAATTAAAACACTGTTTCAGGACAATCTAGTTTGCCCGTTTGTCCTACCCTTAATTTATTTAGAATTTAGTGCCAATAACATAAGAAATTATGTTTGTAGTGCGCGTGTGTTATCGTAATATTCGCATTTTGATGGAAGTTCTTAACACACTCAAATATGTAAGCTTTTCTGACACTCAGGACATCGTATAAACCTCTATGATAGGATGTTTGAATGGTATTTTAAAAATTACTTTAAGAATAGCCCACTGAGCACGTTCAGCTTCAAGGAGGCAAGTTTTTAAAGCTCCTCCCAAAGCATAAGTACAATAAATAGTCAATAATGTAATGACAAAGAGCTTTGCATGTTTTTATCAAGAGCTCAAAGTTAGCTACCTCCCTCAATTTTTCAGAGACATATGTTAGCGGTCTGACTCGTCCAGCTTATTTGTTTACGTGAAGACCCCAGTTTAATTTATCATATAACACCCAGGTATTTAATATTATTTTTTTTCTGAGGCAGAGTAATTACCATTCATTGTGCTAATATAGTTTCTGTTACATAGAGCTGTTAGATGCAAGATTATGGTAAAGTCTTGATGAGGTCTTGCGTGTGCTGTTTTATGGAAAGCTAGATATTTTGTTTGGGATTATTTACTGTATTTAATTTAATTTATTTGCTGCATATTCTTTTTTTACCAAATCTCAGGTTTTTCCATGAAATAGTACTACAGTATCGTACCTCTGATCAGATTTTCGATCCCGATTCAGTATCAAATGATTTTTGAAGGTCTAAAAGACCCCTATGAACTTTTCTCTTTTGTCTAAATAATCAGATATTGTATTTGCTAGCTTTAATATTGCATTCCCTGTTGAACAGTTTGCTCTACACTCCTACTGGTTATTGGACAGGAAAATTTTATTCTCTAGATAATTAAAAATCCTTTTGGTTACTACTTTTCGGGTAGAAACATTATGTATAAAACGAAATCAGACATTTTTGAAATTTATTTGTCAAACCATGAAATAATAGATATATAATAGGAAAAACGTAAAAATAGGAAATAGGAGAGGCAAAATTTTGGGATATCTGATACGACAAGACGATCTTATAACCACAATAATAGGAGCGAAAATAAAAGGGAAGAGGAAGAAGAACCTATATGGAACAAGAGAAAGAGAGAGCAGACGTCGTGTCGTATCAGGAAGTCAAGAGAATAACACAGTGGAAATTGCTTTACCGACAAGACAATGACGTCCTTAAATAATGATGATGACTCCATGAACTCCAATTCGCCGGATTAGAAGTTTCCCTTCAAAAAAATTACAATAAAATATTGCAAGCATATAATATATAAACAAAATATAACATGGAATTCGTAAAATTTATTTAATGTTCTTAATGTTGCAGCCATTAAGGTAATTAGGGAAACAAGAGTAGAAAGTAAATCAATAAATTTGTTTGTGTATTTAACGTTTTCTTTTTCTTATGAGAAAGTATTTTTGTCAACAATATTAAGAACATTTATAAAAATAATAATTATATAAAACATAATAGACCTGTAAACAGATTGCACGCAAAAAGGATTCGACAGAAAACAGTGGAGACAATAACAGCAGGAATTGCGGGATTGAGCCAAACCGGGGAAATACACATTACAGAACACCACGTATTTGAGTACTCTAATTCGTCTGCTGTTTTTGCGCCTAAACAAAGCCTCTTTTGCGTTCCTAAACACAGCCATTTGAAACGATTCCGATTGATTCGGATATTGCCTCTTTATTTTATTTCAAACTTATGAATACTTAATGTATTAATCAACTATGATTAATCAAATATAATTTAATTATCAGCTAAATAATACTTTAATTATACAAAAGTATAATTGGTATTATTATAGTATTACTTTGTGAGTTCAGTATGTATTAATTATGTAAAATGATACGACCACGGCTATTCCCAATGTTTGTCAACAGTCTGTCCATTAATTTTTCCACCACGTTTTCCCCTCTCGAAGAAGGACTAAGTTCAGTCGATAGTTTCGTCTCTCTCACACTTTATTCCGATCGATGTGACCTTGGCAGTGCGTTGTGGGTACATTTTGACATAATAGATATTTGAAATGCTACTCATTCGATCGGCCTTTATGAAAGTTTATTTTCTACACTTCAGACAGATAATTTTATTTTAATCCCAACAGTAGTATAATTAATATCAAAATTGCTTTTAAGTTATAATAGTATGTTGATAGAAACATAACTTTAAAAACATAACATTATTTAGCGTCGATGCCACCATGACTAGGGTTTCTGCTTGCATCATCAATTTCCAATCAGATTAAATTTTCGCACAAAATCTCACTTTTGAGAAAAAGTTTCAAAGCAAGAGAGGCTGACATTTAGTTTCTATTTTTGAAAACATATTTTAATTATATCACGTGACTGCATATTGACTAACACTACACAGATGGAGGCCTTTCCCATCAATCGAAACAAAGTTCGATCTCTTGCCTCCGTCATAACACAGTTTGTACATCTTATAGGTTGCCTACATTGCGTCCTCCTGTACGTTACCGCCATTCTTTTTTTCGGACCCATTAGAAGTCCGTTCTACGAGCAATCTGTTCCACCCACTTAATTGAATAATTGCTAAACATATGTAAATTGTAGGGCCTTTTGAAAATACGATAATTTAATTTAAGTGATACTACAGTTTAAGCGTAACTAAATTGCCTCAAAGTGAAACTTCGTAATACGATTTTTAGTCACAGACAATAAAGGTCATTGTCTAAGTCAATATTGGTAGAGACTTTTCTCATCTAATCATCATTAAATGGTGATATTCCGTGACAGTGAGCTATGAGATTTTTTATTTGCGTAGAATAGACAACGTATAGTAACTTTTTTTTCTACTCATAGAAGCAAGAAATAAGTGTGTGTAGAAGCGTTTTAATGATGGAGTAATAATAATAAACTAGCGGAAAATGTCCCTAAAGATTGTATGGTTTATTTCTTGTCCGAGTACAAAAACATATACGTAATATGATAGTGTGCAATCAAATAGTGTAAGATGTTTAGTGTGCCGGGAGTTCGGCAATGAGCTCGATACAACGACCAAAATAGATCAAATTATTCTCGCAACTAACTCTATTGAGTCAACATATGCGCCGCGTTCGCTTGTCTGACAACTGATTCACTAATAGGTTTTAAAAAATTTAGGACCCGACAGATCTAATCGCATAAGCGAAGTACTGAACCTCGGAATATTAAATCTACCTACGGCTTCCGTATATGTGGAAGAGCATTAATAAAGGGTTTTGGAAATTCAATTCCTGAAGGGATCAGAGTGTGAATTACTGTTGTATGGGAATCGAAACCGCTGAAGTATCAGACATCGAAATGTTAAACTTTATATTTTAACCACTACAAATAAAAGTATTACAGTTTTTTCTTTATGTCTTGCGAGATTCATACGTGGCTTACCAACTGAGGTATTTGAGACCTTGATAAAAAGTGAGTAGCGTTTATAATAAATTTTGTTTTTCTATATACATTTCTTTTTCAAAAATGAATTTATGTTTAAATTTTTACGTAATTAAAAAATGTCCAAGTACACTTAAAAGCAAGATACACTAAGGATTTGTATGTCAATTGTAAATACTATAAAGGTTATAGTTTTTATACAGACAAGCGAAAGCTAAACTCTTACCCAATGCAGATTGGCAACTTTACAAGAAGGCGGAGATACTTGTTCACGACGTCCTCTCTTTGTTGCCTTTTACGTTATCTCAGGATGAACGTTTGGGATATTCATGGCACCTTTTCCTATTCTGTAAATTATATGTTTCTGTTTCATTTTCTAATAATTACGTTACTATTAAATCTTATTATCGCTTACAAAATTGTTAAAGCGTCAACTAAGAAGTTTAACTTCACAAATACGTGACCTTGTTTTTTCGGAGCAGATACATAATTTGTCTGGTAACTTATAAGCTAGTTTTATTAAAGTTATTATAAAACTTGTGTTTGATACATTACTATTACAACATTTAATGCTTAACTACTTTCAAGCATTGTTGAAATTTGTTAAAGCTTCTACGTCGACGGTGCATTTTATCAGGAAATTTATTACAGCGTGTAAATTATTAGTTGTACGTAAAGCCGATAGTTTAACAAAGGCGAAGCTTACGCAATGTTCGGCGCTGCAGATGAGAAATTCCTAACTATATTATACTATACCTATTCAGTCCTTTATCAGATATCCTGTAAGCACTATTCAGGCTTTAGTGGAATGGGAGGAAGCAAGGGGCGAGGAGGCAGTCGATAGGTCTGCGCATGCGTACTTACCTAACCATCCACTAAGCCAGATAATACGAATTTCCGCCGTGTGCGGTCGAAAATGATCCTTAACCCCATCGAATAAGAAATAAATTTAAAATTAAGAAACCGTTACATTCGTAGAACAAAGAAGTACGAAAAATAACTTTCGAAATTGGGACAATTAAAGTCCCTAATTGGAGGTTAGATTGGTTCTCATATGATATTTCATATGAGATTTACATCTATACATTTACATCTATACATACGTTATAAAACAAAGTTGTGTTACGAGGCTCTGTTTTTCCGCTTCAACTTCATTTAAAGCGCATTGGGTTTAAAAACTGTTTACAGCATCTTTCAGATAATTTTTTCCGGAATTAGTTATAATTATAATTCATAAACATCATTATTCAATTAAAATTTAGTATACATGAATAAACACCATATTTAGAAACCTATTAAGGAGAAAAATTTACTTTCGTGGCCTACGTAAGCTAAAATAATGTAGGAAGGAATTGTAGATCACCGAAAATGGTAAATAAATCTCCGCGGTGGCATATCTCTATCTTCTATGGTTGTCCCACAATAACCGTTTTGTGAATCTACATAGAAAAAATGACCTTAATGTGGTTTAAACGAGCTATTTTGGCGGATGCTGATCAAACATAACATTCTGGTAATAACAACAAACAAATAATGATAACGAACATTCTATGTTTTTTATTGTTGGAGTGAATTTATTAGTATTAGTCTCATGTTTTCTTTTTGCCTTTTTATGCATGTTGTGGTCGCCTGTAATTGAAATTGCGATTAGTTCACTATTTTTTGTATTAATTTAGATATGTGTATATTATTGTTAATTTTGTTGGCAACCCTTAAGAATAAAAAAAAACTGGTTACCAAACCTCTCATTTATTTTCTGGTTATTTAGTACTTAAAGATTGTTCCAGTACCTAATACGGATTTATCATTAATTTTTTTGTATAAACCATTTGTACCTTTCCTCGTTTTTGGACCTGAAAAACTATGTACCTCGTTTCTTCATATTCTTTTTTTCCATAATTTATACATAACATAATATATGTATATGTGTTTCATCTCGATAACTATAACATATTAACATACAGATTTTTTAGTTTTAGTAGGTAGTTAATACAATCGATCATTGTTTTTTTTTTGATAGAACAGAAAAGAGAAGAAATCATTCTAAGACAATGAATGTCCTATCATGTTAAAAATAAACAATGAACGAATATTGATGTAATATTTTCATACTTATGTTTCGACTGAAAAGTCTTTTTTCGACATCAGCCCTGATTGTAGTCTGACCTTGGTCTATTTTACTTGAGAAAATAGGAATATATTCGCATTGCACATTTTTAATTAGGCTTAGGTACGCTTGGTGTCCGTTATCTTTCAAAATTTGATTAACAATGTTGCATTTTGTGCTAAAAATATACTGCTTAAATATACTATAATGGTAGACCTAATATAAACAATATTCTACCAATGTCTACCCTGCGTTAAAGTCGAAACTTTTAACTGCACTAAACGCTATCTAATTCTTACGTAATGTCTAGTGAGTTCAGCATTACCAAATGATTTTTGGCTTATTTAAAAAAAGAGACAATATAGAAGTTCTTAATGACTCCAAATACTAATACAAAACGATTATAGAATAATGATCTATCTCACTCATTTAAAAATTAAACATGATTTTAAATTAAAATTCAGGTATAGAAGAAATCAGTTTAAAAGGCGTAGTAAATTCATAGGCCTCTAGAATGTTCGAGGGTGCAGGGAGGCGAGATGCAGTGAGCGATCGATCGCGGCCGGTGCACGGCGACCTATTTGCAGGTCATACGCCACCCGGGGGGCATAGTCGACCCACCGTAAGCCCCCCACCGGTTGCGTTCATTCAAACCTTTTTATCTATTAAGTACCGGTCTACAATATTGAAATACCTTTGTTAAGATTGATGTTGAGGCTGAAAATTCAAGAGAATTTTAAATTAAACATAAAAATAACATACAAATACTGTAATGATTTTTATATTTACGCGAATACTATGTACAAATTAAAATAATTAACGGATTTTATCACATATCACAATTAAAAAGAGGGCACTTTGACACTGGGACCTTAAACACCTCAGTGTGTCTCACATCGTAACCATGAGTGCTGTAAAGTGTTCGAAACGTGTTCCAAAAACTTTGTGGTTTTAAAGCACTTTCCGGCATGCCATTGAGATGGTGAGCAGGGGAGTTACCATCTTCGATTTTGGTTCAGAGTAAATGTAAATAATTCTCTGCGTCGTATTTACAGGTTACTTACTTGTACATGGCCCGCTTCTATAACCGATAAACTAATAATAAAAGGAAGTAAGTCTCCCAAATAACCGAACAACCAACAGCAAGATATGAAGACGGTCCTCAGATCAGATAGGTTAATTAGCCGATGATAACACTCTGTCTGTTGTATGTATAACAGGCAGACAATCTTGTCGGTACAAACCTTGGTTCCTTGGAAAACTTTTTCAAATAATTAACGTAACGAAGTAACTGCTCTAGAATCGTACAAAATTTATTTACAAAACTTGCTCGAAAAATAAATAAAATACGTCAATGTAAGCTACAAGACACCCTAACAAATACGTATAAAAAAAACTCAAAACTCAACTCAAATTTAAAAAAATTGTTAACAATAAGAACATAACATCAGTATCTTTTTTAAAAGTGAATAAAATAATATGGTATAAACACAGCAAAGGTTGCACTTGTGTTGTGTGAGCTAGCCCGTAGGCAAATAATTAATTAGTGCTTTGTATCTTTTATACACGGCAGGCCCGCTTTTCTGTTTTTATCTCTTTTCAGTTCATTCTCTTGTAAGTTCGTTTCTATAGTACATTTTTGACGATTTAATTACTTTCATGAAAATACATTCGGTAGAGTTTTATCAATTTCTTTTCAGTAGAAATTATTACGCCTGTAGCACACAACCGCGAAAGCGAACCAGAACCGAAAGGTTATGCGAAACTGGCATGGTTTTTTTAGTTCATGGTTTAGATAGGCTCACTACGCGAAACTGAATCTAATATTCAACAATGCAAACTGTGTATTCTGTTTTAATGTCTCAAAGTACTATAGGCGTTACGATTTATTTTCGCGGCTGTATGCTAGAGGCGTTATTGTAGCAAAGGATTAGAACTTGCCAGTCTCAGTTTATTCGTTCGATTATGGCGCGGGTAACTTCACAAAGTGAATAATCTAATGTTAACTAGTGTATACCATTTTTCAATCGCATCGACACTTAACATGAGGTGGAACTGAGATCAATCATGGTCAAACGCCAGTTGTGATTGGTATCTACATCTATACACACAATTTTTCGTTAATCTATGCCCCCAAAATAAATAAATCACTTCCAAATTTGTGTGCACAATGTATAGTCAATGTAAAGCGATAAACGTATTTATTATTCTACGCCTGGTGAAAAGGCGATAGTTATTTAAAAGTAAAAGAAATGATAAAGGAAAGACAGTTTGGATGGTTATAGTTTTGTATTTTATTAATTGCCAGCACTACAGGAGGGAGACTAATTTATACACTAACATATCGACAAACATAGACAAGAGACCGTAAATGTAAAGACCCAAGTTTCGAACAAACTTGTGTCTCTACATTGAAAATGCCTCTTTGGCAGCCACGGTTCCAGGACGTGGTTGGCTAATCAATTTTTTCAGTCCTCCATTTTTATTCAAATCCAAGAAACTGTTCAAAGTTTGACGATATAGTTTGGCCAAAGAAACACAACAAAGTTTTTAAACAAGAAATAGTTAATTTAAAAAAAAAAATTATCTACCCCTAAGACATTCAGATAACAAAGAAATACTTGTACGTAGGGGAAATACAAATCGAATGACACCTGAATCTTCAAAATTGGTCCCGCCGTTTAGGCATATGGCAATGTGTACATAGATACCCGCGAAAAACTATTAAGCCGACTATTACGCAATCATAGGCGTCGTTCTATAGATAGTGTGGAGAGTTGACAACTGTCCGCCATTTTGTAAGAAAGTGTGTCGGTTAACAAACCGGGTTATATATTTTTTATAATAAACTCAAAGGAATTACGATGAATTCGTGATTAAATTGAATGAATGCGGATTCTCTTTGAGTATGATTAAATTTATCAAAGGACTATTACTTTTAGATTCATATTACCATATATCCTTAAAGAAATAAAATAGTTTGGAAATAGATTTTATAAAAAAAAAGATTGCGCTTGGCAATCTTGTTTAAACTATTTATTTAATTTCGCTGGCCTGGCTAACATATTTCAAGCGGTAGACATCATTGCTATTTGTTCTTTCGGGACGATGATTATATTACATTTTTGCTTTTTAGCTAAATTAATGCCGTCACCTATATACAAAAGCTTCAAGCGACTATATGTTCCTTTATGTATATTTCTAGCAGTATCTTAGGGAATGGGCTCGGAACGGGGTCAAGCAAACTTTGTATGTGTTAATCGAAACAAAAAAATAATAATTCTTTTATTACAGGTGTAAAGGTATGAAGAATCCAAATTGAGAACCTGAATATCAGGTATAAATCTGAATTTTTAAACTTTTTTATGTAGCTTTTGTAACTTTGTATTAATCATTTAGCTTTACGATACATAACTGAAAAACCAGTGATGTATATATGTCGATCATTTATTAATATGATTCTATTTTTACTATGGCTAGCATTTTACCTTTTATAGAATCAGTCGATTCATTAATTAATAATATTAAATGTATGCCGAGTCCATTCCCATATAAACAAATAAAACAAAATTAGATTAAATTAACATAAAAAATAATTACTAAATTAATCAATAACATAATTAATTTAATATAAAAACATTCATTAAAATTAATAATCTTCAAAAATTTGAGTCACATGGGAGTAAAACTAGTAATTGTTTGTATTACATTTCAATTTAATATATTATTTGAAATGCATTTTTCTATGGAAATGTTTCTTGAAAAAGTTATGTCTCAAACAAAAATGTAGTGCGTTTTCCTCCTACATGTCTCATATTATATATTCTGTCACATATACATACAAATAACAATTATTAAAAAAATTATAAACACCACTGAACGTGTTGCAAGATTGTATTTATGAATATAGTGTTCAATATGTTTAATTTATAATATGCACTGTTTTTTTTTGTCAGTAGTTCGTTGAAATATGTCTTAGGAGTTTTTTTTTTGTATAACATCACTGCACAAAATCTTTCCGCACACTAATCATGTTAAATGCACACACCATTGCCTCAGATAAAAAACCTTAACGAAAAAAAATACTACGTTTAAACGATACAATTACATTCATGAACTAGGTATTTTTATATATTAAAGTGTAGAAAAATTTACCTATTTAAATTAGGATGTTGAACGAATATATCTTCGAAGGAAATATATTAAAATTACATATAAAATGAGTAAAACTAATTTTATGCGCTATGTAATAGCAACTTTAACAACATTTTGTTGAAGACTTTTCAGCATTTTAATAAGATGTGTTTTATAATTTCCGATCACAAAACGACGCTAAAATGTTACCAGAATTTTAAAATATATATTTTCAAAACTTGTGTTAGAATTTTTCACAATATTAGGGGTTTTAGTCACTTCCATATTTTATTGAAAATTGGCTTCTCTCCTTTTAAAAATTATATGATGTTTACTCTCTCTTCTTTAATACCGCATTGCCGCTACTTGCGTCATTTTCAAAAATCAGATGTTAATTACAATATAGACTTGATTTACTCAAGTCGGGAAGATAATTAGATGAAGAATCCTACTAATATTTTATACTAGAGTATACTGCTCTTCTGTTTCAACAAATTCAGCCAATTTCTTTTTCCATCATGAATCTTGCCATTGAGAATTGGAATAAACTTGTGTCTGAACTAGAGACCTTATTGGGTGATGTCTCGGTTTGGGGTCGACAAAATCTTAAGTCGAGTTTAACCCCAAAAAGACACAAGTTTGCGCCGCTAAAAAACAACCCTTTGTCGTGAGCCTTCGCTTCGAAAGCACTCCTCTGGTTGCCTCAGCCAGTATCAGTATCCTCGGT
>DWLR01004927.1:0-11518 GCA_018246295.1 Papilio alexanor hazarajatica | reverse complement strand
TTCCCTATTTAATAAGGTAAATAAATAATTTGTAGAGCACTAACTTTTGGAGTTTTATTCAATATTGTAATTTTTTCGAGGTGGTCTCAAACTTTTGGCCGGCAGTGTACATTCGTGTGCATATACTATCAAATGGTACAGAATGTAACGTCTTATTAACGAAGCTATAACGACTATATTACGATTAGAAGGTGGACAAAATTAAATGATCTTCAACCACTTATATCCGACCTTCGAACCTATTAAACTTTAACAAATTTAACATTATAGAAATAGCGAGCAATCCGGCTATTTTTGTTTTTCGAACCAGGAATCGAACCTTGCTTCCCGTAATTGGTAGTTGATTATGATAATGTTAAGGCATGGCGTATTCATATAGAATGCCAAAAAATAAATAATTACAAATTGATATCAGTTTTAAAGATGAGTTAAAACCATATTTCAATCAGTTGAATATAATGTAATTTAAATTTTAAATATTAATTTTTAAAGGTGTGACAAAATTCGATAGTTCCTACAACTATTCCAAGCGTAGTTGGACTTGTTTACACATGAGTTATCTCGAACACTTTGTTTAGTGGCGCTTCTCTAATGCACATAAGAAAGTTTCAATGGTTCTTCGCATCAATAGTGTGGTTAAAGTTAGGCCTTAAAATTGCAAGAGAATACTATAATAGTTGTTAAGTTAATTATTTCGACACAAACTAGTGTTATTATATGCAACTGCACAAATTGAATGTAAAATTAATTATTTAATTACTTACAGTTTAACGAAAAGTACTGAGTAATATTACGATTTTGTGAAATACATATTTGATTCCTTTTGGGGTCTTCCTAGTAGGGATTCAACTTTGGAGTTGCTATGAAAACTTACAGTAAAAAAAGAACTTATTTCCTTTAACGTACGTAATACTTAGTATAATTAAAATAATGTGAAACTGTTCAATAGATAACGGCATCCACATGCGATTCTATGAGCCCTTACGCCATTTATATGCAGTTCTCAATTAAGTGAATGGATTGAATACCGCAAGAGAGGCAGCGTGGAACTTTACCGCAAATCAATATGGATGTGAAATCTGATACTTTTAAATTCTACATAAGTCGTGATGGGCGGACATTTAGTCGACTGTTATTCATAATATTGTCGCTTAGTGATTAATCTACACACGTTTCGCGCACCGATCGAACGGTCTCAGGTTACAATTTCAACTGTATCACGACCGATCACTATTTAAACAAAAACATTTGGTTATGACACGCATGCCTGTGGCCATCTTTTTATACAACAAAAGATCAACAATGTGATAAGGCTGTGATCTGCAGATTATAATTGAGAATATTTTAGCATTCGAATTGAGAGTAGCCTTTTAGTACATTTCTAACTTTATTTATAAATAATGATTGCAACAAAACTGTGCTTGATGTCTAAACAACTCTAAAATACACAACAGTAAAAAACATTAAACTTTTTAATCCTTTTCAAAGCCGAACAAGAATATGAGAATAGACCCCTAGTTGTAAAACAAGTCCTTAGCAACAATTGCTCTCGTTTCCCCTATAACAAATTATTATTACTGTTCGTAGGCATAGAAATGAAATGAGCATGTGTTGCGTGGCAAAAGGCACATTCGTATTGTGCGTATGCGCATTATTATTACCTGCATCAATTACCGGACCTAGAGTGTATTAAATCACGTTCGCTGCACCTAAATGTCATACATTAAACGATATTGTTATGAGCGTGTGATAATACGTATATGTACAATACATATATGTACTTTATAAAGTTATGTATTAAGCAAAACTAACACTAGCTTATGATGTTTATAGTTATAGACCATCAAACACCGTAAATAAAAAAATCTGTCATTATGAATTCAACGTAAATTTTAAAATTATTCAAAATTTCGTGACTTCGTTAAATTTACTAATAAATTAGGTAATAAATCCTTAAATTCGTTAATTAAGTAATGATTATTCTTTAAATAATGATTATAAAAATTGTAATGATGGTAATCTTATAGACGTCATTTTGCAAACGGTATCTAACACCTCGCAAAGACCAATCAAATTAAAAACGCCTTTTAACATTAATAGTCGAATAAAAACAGAGCTAGGGACTAAAGTTTCCACGTCAATAGAATTATACCAATGTTAATACTTTTTTATTATAACTGGGTACAGTCAGAATCATGCTAATTAAAATTAACCATCGTTTGTTAGGTATATCACACCTTTGTAGGGACATAATCTGATTGTTGCCAAGGCGCATGATAAGCATTGCGAGGTAAGCTATCAAAATGCAACGTTGTAGTTCGTGATCCACTGGTCGTTTCGAACGTCTGAGTTGTCGCATTTGGTCCTCAGGTGCTGTTAATCAAAACAACTGATGGCGATAACGGTTGTAATTAGATCCTACCTGTGAGAATATTACAAACCAAATTTCAATCAACACACGTAAACGTTCGAGATAGCAACTGCAGAAATGAAAACAGATTATAACAATTTTATTCTACATTGCAGATTAATTAAAACCATTATTTTGAAAGTCCTTAAATATCGTTCGTTCTTCGCCGGCCAAGTTACGAGTCCTTATTCTTCGATAGAAACAAGGACCCGTTTTAGAATAGAAAATTTTCTCGGCATATATATGACGGTAGCGGCTTACTATAACATTTGGGATTTGATTGGCTTATTAAAAAAAATGAAGTTTAGAACAAAGATGTGAAAAATATACATAAATTTGTATTATTCATCTGTTTACTATTTTAGGTACTATATCTAAAATTAATGTTAAGCGACCCGCTGCTCGTTTGCCTCCCTTATTCTATGAAAAAAAAAATATATCGTCCACCTAATTATTTCAGAAAAGCGTCAACATTGACATTTAAATGATGGTTGAGTTCATCCAACATTAATTTATAACGTATCGGACAAATTCAATTCTCAGCATAGTGTGACCTCAAAGTGTGACATTGTAAGAAAAATAAATAGAAATATAAAAATGAATAATACATTCAAGTTATTTGATGCCATTATCTTTAAAGTCCATTGTTACAACGGTATAAAAATCTCAGGCATACAATGACAATCTTTGACGACTGCATGAATTGTTTAGGATATGTAACTTTTATTCTAAACTGTAAATTGCGAGTCGCGGATTTATTTGACCGGACAGATTCTATTTTTTTCTAGGCTACCTACCAGGAATTTGTATTGAGGTTAGCTTACTATGCGCATTTAAATTGCATTTTTTCAAACTCAATATACTGGACGGGTTATATTGTGAATCATCATTTTTTGCTTAATTTAGTGCTATACAATTGGATTTAATGTGTATAAATATATGTATTGTATAATGTATGTATATATATATATAGTGGATATAAAAATAATGGTGAGTGCCTTATTTTCTTCTTTACACCATTAAGTCCCCGATACACATGAAACTGTATGCAAATAATCTTTAATTTTGAGAGCGTTTTAATGTGTCGACAAAAGTAGCCAATTTGGTATCATAACGTCCCCCCAACTGCTTGAGAAGCGAGGCTAAAGATTGAAAAGAGCCCAAGTTTGCCATGACCCAGTACCGAGCGCTATCGACGATCGTTAAAGCTTATCCCACGTGTCACCGATACTCGAGCCCAACGACATAACGGTACCAGTTACAATTAACATAACGTGAATCGGCCCGCATGCGTTCTTACTCATGTTACTGAAAAAATATATCGCGTTGTAATATTAGGTCAGGCTATATTGAGCTTGATATTTCTATTTTTTTATGGAAGAACTAGGCAAAAGAGCTAGTGGGTGTCAATGTTGCTGCAACAAATCGCAGATGCTACCTACCTATAATAGGCAGAGAAGATAAACAGAAAAAAAGAATAATTATTTTTCCTACTTCATATCCACCACCACCTCAGCCTGTGATCGTCCATTGCTAGACATATGCCTCCCCATTGATCGTATTATCGGGGGAGATGTGCGATAATCGCCACGCTTGGCAGGCGCAGTATGTTCCACCGTACTAAGAAAAAAAGCTGCTGCCCGTCCTCCGGTGGTCTATACATCCAGACTCAAGACAAACAGACATGTTCATGCACACAAATGTTTGTCTTGGGTGGGAATCGAACCCACGACCTGCGGCGTGAAAAGGCAGTGGGTCAGTCTGTCATTCAGTCATATAGGGAGAAAAAAAGTATAAAGACGTGAGGATGGAGTCTTATTTGATGATTGACGTTAACTATGGCAAGTGCTTGTTAAATGGTAATTAGAATCATATGACCGTAAGAAGATATGTACGAGAAATTGTTCTCGTTCTAATTGTTATCTACTATTATAAAAACCGTTTTAGTCAGTACTTACAATAAAAGTTGAAGACATGGAAATATATGTACTTTTCGCCACATTTAAAAATATTCAAAGGTTCATAATGTGATACCTATGTTTTTAACTTGAGGATGAAATTTAAAAGTAAATGTAGACATATTTTTTTCACATCTAACCACTCTATTATATAATTGATAATAGGCGTTATAAGTTTCTATAATTCTAGAAACAGGAAGTATCGCTTCCTCCAATTATGTACTTAGATTGCAAATAGTATTTATTGTTGTGGAGTAATCTCGATGTTACCGTATTTTGCAACATCACTAAGCATCGACATAATGATTCAATGCCGACCCATTGGGAGGGACCGCAAACGTTTTGTCCAAAATGAACGGTAGTACGTGACTATAGACTTACGGTATTTCATCAGCCAAATACCTTAGTCATAAAAGTAAATTCTATTTTGAATAAGTTAACATGAATAATACGCTTTCGAAGAACCGCGATGTGTGAGTTCGCAAGAAGGAAAACCAAATACTTTAAAATACCCTTTAATGTCCTAAGCCTTAACTACGGTTTTCCTTATTTTTTACAAAATTAATTTTCTTTGAAATTAATTTATTTTTTTGCATTCATTGTTTTTTTTCCATTCACTGATATAGCACAACAATTGCTTGGTTGATGTAGAAGCGTAAAAAGTATTTTCATAATCCTTGCTTTTCTTCTGCGTATTTGAAGGGACTTGCGTATTTTTTTTTTTATCTTTGTTACTATCATAGAACAGCCAAAGTAAACGATACATCCGCTGTACAGTTCCGCAGACCGGTTTGTCAATGAAGTATGGCACCCACGTTCGCTAGCTAGTTTACGAATTGTTTTAATGCAAAGTATCGGTTAGGGTGGGTACTCATAACTGACAAGGTGATTCGAGTCACGGCCGATGCAATTACTAGAGGCAGGGGCAACTGCATTAGCTATGTCCTCGATACTGTGATCCGCGTATGAAAAAAGGAAATGCAAATGATAGTCATAGCTGACTCCTAAACATTGTAAAATGTTCAGCAACATTAAAATGTAAAATTTGAAAACGTTCCTCCTCTTCAAACAAAATTTTACAATTTCATGTTATTTTACTAACGTTAATTAATTTTAGGATTACATTTGGATGCGTCAAACGTCACATTAGCGACTACTGATATGTATGGTATGTTTTGTAGTTAGTATAACATATTTATTATTAGTCAATAATATAAACAATACAACGCCATATTCGGCGTAACTTAAATTATTTTACCGTTTAGTAATGACTGCGTGTCGTGTCGGCTTTGATAACGTTAAGTAAACAAATCTAAACGTAGAGGACATTGTTTTGAATCATCGGTCTACACCTAGCTTACCTTTGTGAGAAATTTAGTTACAATGGAGCATACATTTACCACAGTAGGACGGGCAGAAGCGTCCTCTTCTTAGTACGGTGGAACATACTACGACTGCCAAGCGTGGCGATTATGGCACATTTCCCCCAACGATGCGATCAATGGGGGAGGTCTATGCCCAGCAGTGGACGATCATAGGACAAGGTGGTGGTGCAAACAATTAACCCGACAAGGGCTTGACTTGCTGTAAACTTCGTATTATAAAAATATAATAGAAACCAATTAAATAAAATACCACGTGTATGATCCCGAGCTACAAACCGAGTTTGCTGTATTTCTGGTGAACTTCTTTCGTTAATTTTCACGACCATACTAAATTGATTCGTGATTTCATATTGCTACTTAATATCAAGAAAACAGTAGTTAGCACTATTTATCATATTGAAAACTAGTACATAGTACTTTTTATAATAACGCCATTTCATTGATGTACGTTTAATCGATATTAAACTACAATATTTTCACCCTTATTCATGCTTTCTGTATGACTGCATGAATATTTATCGATTCTGGGGTCCATTGTCATCGAGTAATACAGCTTCGTGGCATCTCGGTGGCACCTTCCTTGAGATGTTTTATAGTCTTATATAAAAAAAAAATCTTTCAATTGTTTCCAGGCGATCCGATCTCGTGCATCAACGACGGCGCGATCTCCGCCCACATCCTGAACACGTACTGCTGGATCACCTACACGTTCACCCTGCCCTACACCAAGAACAAGGGCATCGCGCACCCCGGCCTCGGCAACGATTACGAAGAGGAGAAACGTATACACGCCTACTACCAATGGGTGCCCTTCATGTTGTTCTTCCAGGTAAGCTTACATTTACCGAATGAAAAACGAGCAACACGCTCCAGCTGCCATCTAGTGGATGAACAAATAAAAATAATATACCCTAGATATACTCGCCGATGTAAGCTTTCTATATGGACAATAAAATTTAATATCGGTTCAATTATTACTTTAGTAGTTTTTGAATTAAATAGAAACAAACGAACAATCAAATATTTTCTAATTATTAATATACATTGTAACTGAAATATACAAAAATGTAAAAAAAAGTAGAAAAAAGTAGCTAATCTCACTTATAACCAATTAAATAGTTGTTTTGATAGAACGTGAGAGTTCTGACACCACGATATTATACCTGAATACATAAAGTCGAACTAACTGTTGTCTTTGGTCTGATGAAACTATCTATAAATCGTTACATTTTACATCGGTATTTGGGAGATTTCAACCAGGCTTGGCATATAGCTGATAATAACAACTAACTTCCACATTAGTCTTTTTAAGGATTGGTGTAGACCATTGCGAGTTGCGATCAATTAGATAATACATAAATGGGTACAATACATAATTTGCATGGTTGTTCTAATCGATTCCAGGGTCTGCTCTTCTACATCCCACACTGGATCTGGAAGAACTGGGAGGAGGGCAAGGTGCGCATGATCTCTGATGGCATGCGGGGCACATCCGCCTGCATCGCCGACGACAAGAGCAAGCGACAGGTAAACATCATGTCATCCCGATCGCGATCTATTGTCTACTGTGTAATTATAACTCGCACAGTGTCCCGCTCCACCAATTGCTACAATTGAGATAAGGCACGGTGCTAATAAAACTTGATATCTCTAGTAATTGACCCGGTGACGCTGTGTACTAGAAGCGTTACTTGAGCGTTATGAATATTATTCATTCGATAATTACTCACCGATTGTAATAAACCAGTTACATTTTGATTTGATAACACTGGCATGACTGGATTAAGATATTTTAAACTAATATTCAAAGAAACCAAAGAGACATTCGGGTTGTCTACAAAAAAAAAATGAAGGAAGAAATACACATTTGCTGTGAGAAAAGTAATTTTGAGTTGTTTAAACCAATTATAATGACGAAAGGTTTTGAATGTATGAACTTGATAAGTAAACAATTTAAGAAAGTTATTTCAATATTAAAATATTAATACATAAATCATTAATGTAACCTATGAAATGATGTTAATTACAGAGTCGATTGGTCCAGTACTTATACGACACCCTGCACATGCACAACACCTACTCTTTCGGCTATTTCTTCTGCGAGGTCCTCAACTTTGTCAACGTTGTAAGTATAAACACTAATAATGATACAATTAAAACAGTCGTCCCGAAAGAAATTATTTAAATTAATTAATATTTTCAGGTTGGTAACATCTTTTTCTTGGACACTTTTCTCGGCGGCGCTTTCCTGACTTACGGCACCGACGTCGTCAAGTTCTCTAATATGAACCAGGAACAACGCTCTGACCCTATGGTACGCGTTACATTTAATATTTGGTAATCCATTATACGATATTGTGACGTGATGCATATTTTTTTATCACCGTGTTGCCTTCTTTCCAGATTGAAGTGTTCCCGCGTGTAACAAAATGCACCTTCCACAAATTTGGTGCTTCTGGAACAATCCAGAAACACGACGCGCTCTGTGTTCTCGCCTTGAACATCCTCAACGAAAAGATATTCATCTTCTTATGGTTCTGGTGAGTACGATATATGCTTATCTATTTTATAGTTATTTCGTGCTAAGTATTTGAAGCGTACATTAAAATTCAAGCCGCTAGTAACAAAACAAAAAAGGTCCTTGGTAGGTAAGCAAACTTTCTAATTTAATTGGTTTTTGTCCGTATTCATAGGGCATTTCCTCGTTGGGACAAAGAAAACTGCTCTGAGTCATTTGTTGGTGTTACTAACTATTATAATAATCCTTATATTGTATTTCCTAATTTTTTTTTTACTGTATACAAAGTTTTATGTATGCATTAAAGTTGTATGTATATATTTTAAAGTTTTCCGTGGTTGTAGGTTCATCATTCTGTCGGTGCTGTCCGGCTTGGCGCTCGTATACTCGGCGGCCGTAATCCTCCTACCGAGTACTCGCGAGACTATCCTCAAGAGACGTTTCCGATTTGGTACCCCTAACGGAGTGGAGGCACTTGTTAGGAAGACGCAGGTACAGTTTAAACATGTTTTTATTCACAGGAAATAACATAAACGTAATAACTGATTAATAATTTAGTTAAAGAATATACATATTGATATCTTTATTTCTATTTGTTATTTTTTTTTTTTTAAATTATTTTTTTTTTTTATAAACTTTGGATTAAATGTTTAACATAAGTTAAATGGAAGTGTAGTTTATCAAATGGTTATACTCTGGTTAAACTGTTCTTGTTTCGTTTGCCTAAATAAATAATTAAAAAGCAAATGTTTTTTAAAAACTGGCGATGATTGCGTCAATTCGTTTAATTTTTTTTTTCAAATAGACAATTTTTTTACATTGCTATATTTCATTTTCAGGTTGGCGATTTTCTACTGTTGCACCTTCTCGGTCAGAACATGTCAATGCGTGTATTCGGCGAAGTGCTGGACGAACTTTCGCGCCGTCTGCACCTTGGCTCGAACGCGCCCTCAGCACCATCTACCCTCGAGATGGCACCTATCTATCCTAACATCGAAAAGTATTCGAAAGAAACCGAGACCTAAGCTAGACGGTAATTAATCACGTATGTCTCATTTACATTTTTTGAGATATCATCATCTTCATTGGGATTATCTTAGCTAGTTTTTTTTTAACTATCTCAAACTATGTATTGGAGACATTGCCATTTTTTGTTCCTTATATTTAGTTATTCAATATATCTGTCATTCATACGCTCCAACGGTACCTAGTGTTAGGATTTCTTCTATTGAAGACAATTCCATTGCATTACATAATACAATACATTCCTTTATTTGTGTTTAGGCGACAATATTACCTTTGTTAAGGTACCAGACACGATTTGCCTTGTTATAACGTTGACTTTAACATGGTCTCAATTAGATTGTCGTGAATAAAAGTATTTTATAACTATAAACCCCCTTTTGGGAACCATATACACAATTGACGAGCATGACATTAGATGTTAAATATTTTGTAGTGAACGCTTTGTTAAATGACAATTAGGCAATAAAGTGGAATGTATGAGAAATTTAGAAACAATAAAACAGTGTCTGTGATGTTACCTATTACAGGGTAAATGTAGAAAAAGATTTCACTTTAAGTTTAGAAAGCGAATTATACAATCTCTAAATCAGATGAAATAGAAAAAGACATATCGCTCAAAATATTAATTTTTAACGAAAATTTTACACTGTATCAAAATAAAAATCGGTAAATTCTATACTTAGTTTTTAATCTAAATACTTTGATCTATATTACATCGTTGAAAGTATTATGTTTTGTCTACCGATTTCATTTTACTTAGGGTAAGAGTAAGTAAAAGACATAAGCTATATGAATTGAAACTTGTTAGCTTTTTGATAGGCTTATAGTGAATTGTGTATGAATTAGTGAAGTGAACATTGGTGCAAAAGAGGTGTGTAATTTGTATAAAAAAGATATTATTATACTCATTTACTTAACTCTGACCATTGTGCCATTGAAGGGATTAGGCAGTGTAGCACCAGCCTTGCATTAGTATAACGAAAAATAAATTCCATTTTTAAATATTGACATATTTAGTCTTAAGATTATTTTTCTCTTTCAGTCATTTTAAGCCATATACAATAAGTGCCTTACGCCGTATGTCTCATTCCAACGAATCTCCGAAATTCTTCCATGTTAATAATTAAGGTACAATAGCACATACTATTTAGGATACGTAGAATAATGAAATTTATAATGATATCGCAACTCTAAACTAAGAATCGTTTAGTTTGAATTTAAGCATTCCTAGAGTAAATTCGTTTTGTTGTATTCAATGTTATTTTTAGGAAGACTGCCTTTGTAACGGTTTCTATATCAATGTAATTTCTATTTGATTTAGAATAAAGTGAAATATAATAATTAGTGTTTTTTTTTATGAGTCCTATATGAACTTTGGAAATCATCTCCTGCATATCTTTCTTTACAACCAGTTGTAAGATTAACAAGCATCAAGGCCGCTCAGCTTTTATTCAAGGAAGAGGGGGGCAAGAATATCAGACAATTTTTTTGCAAAATCCGTAATTTAATTATATTTTAAATAATATAAACAGTAATAATAAATAATTAATCAATATTATTTTTACTTATAAAAGACAGTATGTAGTAAACCTAAATGAGATTTTCGAAGCTAGTGTTCCAATATGACAAGTCGTTTTACCTACTGTCGTTGCTCAACAGGATAAACTGACAAATGCCTGGTTTTGGGGCGGTAGTAGGTCAAATACTCATTGCTCTACTGTCCTATGTCTCGTGCATAATCTGACACGGAAGGACAACATTTCGCGCTACCAGTTGATTTCTATCATAATTAAGCAAAATTCCGACGTAAAACTTCAAATTTGTAAACAAAGGGCTACACCTCTTCATTAACGCTTTTGTAAATCCCAAAATATTTGTAGAAATCAACTTTTATTCATATTACTTTATAACATTAGCTACCCTCTTTATCTCACAAATTAAACAAAATTAAAAGATTCCCCATGAAAATACAAAATAGTGTAATGACCGCCTTCTTTAGTAAGTGTCGTTTGTTTACAAACTAAAATAAGGATGGAATGAGCTTTAATTCAGCAGGTTAAATAAAAAGCACTCACCTATTGCCCCAGTCTAGTTTGGCGACGAGCTTCAAGCGCAGCGCGCGCGTCTGATCCTGCGTGAGCGTACCGGCCAGCAGGGCGCGGCGGCCACTCAGCAGCTCCCGCATCACTTTTGCCACCGCACTGAACCTGTACGTTTCTCG
>DWLR01004926.1:0-11520 GCA_018246295.1 Papilio alexanor hazarajatica | reverse complement strand
GCACCGCTCACGCGCGCCCTGTTCGTTTTATTCAAATTTTACTTTTCAAAGGACTTATGGGCCACCCTGTATTTTATTTTATTTTTTTAATATTAATTTTCCACTTAATATGCTCTACTAATATTGAGTATATTAGTAAAGCATATTTGTGGAAAATCAATAAAGTTCTCTCAGATGTTACTGTATTACTATTACCCTTACTTATTTAAGTACATAAATTTTAATGTTATATTTAGTTTTTAGAGCTGCTCAGCTCTTATCATTCCTTAATTTTTGAAATTACACCGGGACATAAATAATGCATGTTCTTTTTATTGAAATGAGTTTAATTTAGAGTATTGTACACACGGTGAAATGTAAATTTATCCATTCATTACAAGGAAAATAAATTCGAGCTGCGAGTATGTTTTATTAATATTTGAGTTCGATGCTTGAACGACGTTATAGCAGGTATTGAGAATATTTTAACAATGTGGTGACCCACTTCCTTTAGGTACCTACATCATATACAGATCTTAGTACTTTTAGTAAAAAATTACTGTGTTAAATAACAACACCTTATCAAGTAGGCACCTCATGGATTTAGAAAATATTGTTTTATATGACTAAATGGTGTATGAAAACTTTTTAAAATAATTGTAGATAATCGAGGTAAACAATCTGGTAGAAATAAATGGCAGTGTATATTTAGACGATTACAAAAATGTCAATGGATAATTTATTGTTATCATGTTGTCATTTTGATATTATTTCTTTTATAAAAAAATTATAAAAGAGTCTTTTTACAAAATCTTGTTACAAGTCTTTGGTACAAAGGTCTTTTTTTTTTCAATTTTGATAAAACCTTTCAAACTTGCGTCGTATAATCTCAAATTTTTTTTGTAGCAAATCTCAAAAGTAAATCGTTAATGCGCTTTCCTTTTATCTAAAGGAATATAGGCATATAAATAGGAATTACGATGTGGAGATGGATTTTAAAAAGATATTCCAATGGTAATAAAAGTCTTTTGATGTTCCCAGAGGATTTACGTAAAGACGAGAGAGAAATTCATGGTTCGATTCAAAGGCTTTCAAAATGTAGTAAACAAGTTTATTAAGTAAGAAAAAAAAACTAAAATTGCTCCATTACAAAGTGGTAATAATATACATGATATTTTTTTAATAGAATTAAATTTACCACGAAACTCGCATCTATTTAATGAACAAAATGAAACCGAAATACTTGCAATAAATTTTTATGATAGTTCATCAATTTTTTGAAACCTCATCAGGTACGGGCTACGACTAAAAAAAATAGTTATAGCATACGTTGTAAACATTTCGATGTACAGTATAGTTTTCTGTATATACGCGAAAAGTGAGTGAAATTTTGGTATATGACGAAGTTCACTGCAAAACTTCTATTGTAACAAAAGTTGAAGTCTGTTGGTCAGCGAAGAAATTAACAACAACTAAGTTAACTGAGAATAGCATACCAAAGTTAAAATTTAAATACTCACCTAGTTTCATACACCTAACTTGTCATTTTCTTTTTACCCGAGTGACGGAAAGATAACGATATTCGTATTAATGTATATTGTATAGGTATTCATGTAGATAATTTAGCTGTAATCTGTAGCCATGTAATTTTAATTGGTGCCAGTTTATTATACACAAAATCCATAGTGGACGTATATCATCAAAAACTGGATGAAGATACAGTCTACTGACTGACTGACTTTTCTTTGTAAATAAACTATTACTTGTTGTAAATATCAAAAGCTTAAGTTAACTTTTGAACGTATTAATTTTGTTAGCAAAGCAAATCATAGATATAGAGACATAAAATAAAAATATATTAATATATTGGAATGTTGAGGATCCTCGACAAGCACAACTCTGTATTTCCGAGACCAGTTTCTCGTAAAACTTCCTCGTTTCATAACGAAACAACCGATAAAGTTTATCCAAGAAAACGTATTTCTCCATTTTATTAGCATGCAACATTTTAAGCAAATATATTTTATATGAACAATATTTTTAGACGAAATGATTTTAGTTTTTTTTTTTGATAATAGAAAGTGGCAAACGAGCAGAGCAGAGCTACCTATAGACATCTGCAACAAGCTATTTCGAGTTGTACATGCATTCCCTACCTTTAATAGACAGTGCAGGGAATAGACAGAAAAATTAACATTTCCTTCTCCTATCCATTTCCTTCCCCATCAAATCCTCTTTCCCTTCCCACCCTTTTCTAATAAGGAAGGAATGTAAAGAGGGTTAAAATTAGGCCTCCAGCACCTACCTCATCAGATGAAGCTCAGAAAACGATTTCAGGCCTGTCTGCTGTGAGGTCGAGCGGGCCGCTAGTGCAACAGATGTTGTTCTTACGGACTCTACCATGTTAGTTACAAAAAATATTTTAAAAAATATTGCGAAGACATTTTGTTATCCAATAAAAAGTATTACTTTATTTAAGTACAAAGTGAGTTGCAAGAATATTACATGACATGGTTACATATTGTTACAACAATTTCAATACAAAGTTATCTACTAAACATCACCAAATACTGGTTACATACATATAAAGCACTGTTTATCATTTAAACTAACCGTACTAGTTCTCTATTACATCAGCAATTATCAGAAAGAAAAATAAATTTAAACCCTTGTTTTCATTCCTAGCATTATTTTTCTATTTCAAATTTGGTTAATATATTTTGACGACGCAGCGAGGGTATACAATTCACCTGACTATTTGATCTAGGTTGCGGGAGCCTATAGAACGAGGGTTGCAAAGAGTAGATTTTTGTGTCAACCCTTGGATGAATAAAATGCTTTTTGATTGAGTATAATAAATCTTGTCAATTACTTTATTAAGCCTCGATAAGCGGACAACTTAACACCGGAACTTATTACTTGATAGGTAGTATATCTAACATGATTTTAATTACCTTATGCGTGTAGCCATCTGTACCGGATTTGATGCAAATTCAATAAATCTATAAGTGGACCACCCAATCTCTCTGCAATTGGATAAAAATAAAATAACATTAATAATGTAGCACCAAATTAATCAACAATTCTCTCTGTTCTTTTGACTATATCGTAATTCAGTTATTTTCACTTTCCTTTTTATTTTAATCTTAAACCAGTTTGAGACCAACAAAGTAGCAATAATATATAAAAAAAATCATTTTCATTCATTTTCAAATATGGGTTGGTCGAAGAAAGAAGATAGAGTCGCGGTTATCGCGTTGCACCGCTGTAGAAACGCGCCAATAGGGATTTTCAATATCCTACAAAAATTGAAAATAACACTACATTTTGTTTATCACACTATTGAACGATACACTGAAGATTCAAGCTTGGAAAATCATAAGAGGATCGGCCGACCTCGCACAGCTAGGACATCAGCGATCATCAAAGCAGTGAAGGCGCGAATCAAACAAAATCCTGTTAGTATCGTATCGAAAACATATTGTATACATATATATTGCTAATACAACATTGTAAAAACTGTCAAATATGAGTGTGTCTTTCTGGTACAATGTGTCTAATCTAAGAAACTCACGATGAGTTTCATCTGTATAGTAAAAAATCTCTTTTAAAGGTAGTAAATTGGTCTTAATAAATTGCACTATTAGCTATCTAATAGTTGTAAAGTTAATTCTATAATTAACTTTATAACAAGATTAAATTGGTTTATAATAAACAACGTTATATGAGTATCTAATATTTACAATCAAACGGCGATAAAAGGAAAATCAATTTGAAAATCAACATCAATTTAAGATTCTTATTTATTACATATTATACTATGTCACGTCTAACTGAATAACTAGTCAAAAGTGCCAGAAAAGCACGCAAGGAAAGCGCTGAGAATTGCTGCAAGCAAGTTATGTGCCACGAGCTTTGAGCTACAAAGTACGCGCGCTTAGCTTCCCGCGCCAGTCTTCACCCGAATGCCGCAGAAGCGGGACGCCTCTCTGTAGACATGTCACAAAAGTTTTATAAACGATCGTTATGTCCTTGCAAACTGCAATAAAACTACGGGATTATTTCAATGGAAATGGAACTGTGCAGTGATCAAAAATTACATGTGCGTGAACATATAATGACTGTCAATGTAAAACAATTTTGCAGAGATTTGGAAAATTGTTGTGGACTTTTAGCTTAGTAATGAAAGGTTCGTTTAAAATATAATTTTTAACAGTAGTTAAATTTTTAATATAATGTATTCTTTTTCATAAAGAAAATATTTTTCTTTTCACAAAAAAAAGGCCAATTGAGACCGAATTAAAGAAAAATTGATACTAATTTCCTATTGTTATTATTGTTATTATATTATGCTAAAAAATAGTCACTGACTCATTTCAATAAATACCGACACCCAAAATACATATGTCCTAAAATTATAAATTTCCTTGCATTTAAATTTTCAGTAATTTCACTTTAAGCATTGAAGTTGAGCATTAAAATTCTTTAAAATAACCAACTAAATTTTACCACACTACTCAAATAGTAAACCCATGTAGTAGAATATGATTTTTATAATGTACATAAACTATTTTCATTGATTAAAGATAGATGATTAGAATCCTGATCGTTTTACCTAAAATACTGTAAAAATTTTGATTTTTATCTTAGAGAATTGTTATGTCTTGTACAAAAAAACATGCTATGTGTTGCTAAACACGATGAACAGGGATAAGGCGACAGGTTAAATTCCGTCTCTTTTAAAACTTACATATGCAAACCATAGTAATGTAAAGAATTTAATCTAATCTTAGTTAATTGGGTGCGTCTTTAAAATATAAAGCATGTAATTGCGATATAGCGATTTAGGTAAAAATAATATACGTCCTCTGAACCAAATTTTGAATTTATATAGCGACTGAATTTATTGGGACCAATACAAAAGAGACAGTTTATTGCTTTGTTAATCCAAATTCACTTTAAAGTTTTTGAACAATGTGCAGTCGCCCCATATTACAGTTTTGTGTAAATAACGCAGCGCGTGGCCAATAAAGGCTGCTCACACGACTTAATTTACGACATGGTCTACAATGTATGGCGTAATAATAAATCTTTTTAATACCCATTTTGTACAAGTAAAATGGTGCGATGTACATTCTGCCTCCTTTTAAAGTCAAATTATGCGCAAATTATGCTGCAGAATCGGAATACAATTTAAATAATATCCATTGAAAAGTTCACATATTGTGTATGTATACATATGCATATGAACATAATTTTTGTCTGAAGTAATAAACGAAGCGGCTTCCCTTAACGATCCATCGATATCTTATTATAGTCCTTCTTTAATATATCTTGTAAATGCTATACTCATATAGTCGGTTAATGAGTCAGTTGGCAAAGTAAATCTTAATGTTCATTACTAATAGATACCAAAAATATAAGATAAAAGTTGGCAGAGGGATTAAATAGGATTTAATTAAACAAACATACAATGTGAGCCCTTATATCGTGAAAATATAAATGATGTTCGTCTATTCATTTTTACATCAATCTTCACATAATTATAAAACATAAAAACGAAAAAAATACCCCTAAATTCAGAATATTTTTGAATGTTTAACAGAATGAAATAATTTTGATAATAAGGAAAATCTACGGCAACTGGTATACATTTAGGTATTTTTTCCCAAGCACAAGAAATTGCTGTTTCACGTTTATCAAACATATGTAAATGCTAAATGTTCAACTTGCTAGATTTGTTAACAAAAATGTTAGTTGATATTGGTATTAGTTAATTAAAATCAAAACAATTTACGGGATAGATATAGATATTCAGCGAACGCTTTTACCGAAATTTGTAAAGCAAAAGTTTTAATCCTATTTATTTTTATTAGATCAAATAATGGGAATGTAATTGACATTTTGCTTGACTTTATCATTATAATTTCATTTTGAATACAATATTATCCTGACAAAGTAATCTAATTCAGGTTACAATAAAAGTTAAACTATTAAATTAACAATGTTTTCGTGTCTATCGTTATTTTACATATCAGGGAAACGAGCTTATCATCGATTGTTAAGTGATCATCGCCGTCCATATAATACCCGAGGAACTGTAGATGCACTGCCGGCCATTAAGGAATTTTATTTGATTTATTAAGGGTATAAAATACCATGGACACTGGCCTTCACGCTTGCGGCAGCCCTGGCCACGAGTGCGAAGCGACCACACTTCACAGTGGAACCGCCAACGCGCGTGCTATGGCCGGCCACGCGCGGCGCTCACGCGCTCTGTCGCGCCACTGGACATCCCACTCCTGACGTCAACTGGGTCACCGCTGAGGGGCAAATACTTACCACTATACCCGGCTTAAGGTCAGTTAATTTTGGGTTACTTTTAACCTACAATAAACCTTCCAGCGACCTCTACAAATTTTGCGGAGTCATCCTAACAAGCCACATACCGATGAAGATTAAGGCAAAAGATGAACTTTAATGATATTATGGAGAAACATTATTTATTTCAATTAGTTATATATAGGGCGTTTTTAAATTTAAATATGTTGATTTATAGAATTAGGGGGCAAAAAAGGAGGGAGAAGAAGGGGGGGGCGGGTTGCGTCGGTAACATTAAATGATCCGATGCCCATGGAGATTCGCAACACTAAAGGTACTGCAGATGCGTTGCTGGCCTTTTTAAATATATTTTATATACAGACTTGTAATAAAATCTTAGAAGATATAACGAAAATACAATTAACATCGATTGATAAACCGAGTCTGACCTAGTTGGCTTAGCGGCAAGGCACTTGCCTCTCGCACCGCCGGTCGTGGATTCGATTCCCATCCAAGATTTGTGTGCATAAACATGTCTGTTTGTCTTGAATGTGGATGTTAAAGACCACCGGAGGACGGGCAGCAGCGTCCTTTTCTTAGTACGGTGGAACATACTGCGATCGCCAACCCGCCTGTCAAGCGTGGCGATTACGGCACATTTCCCCCCAATGATGCGACCAATGGGGGAGGCCTATGTCCAACAGTGGACGATCATAGGGTGAGGTGTGTATGTGTGTGATAAACCGAGTCGATGGTGACTTAATCCAGAGGATCCATATGAAATCATGAGTCAGGAACAACGTTGACTTAGAAAATTCTACGATTAAATTCAACATTTAGAATAAGATTTAAAATAAATGATTAACTTTGTTAAATTAAAAAAAAATTAAAGCTAAAAAAATAAATGGTTAAGATACACAGTTCTTGCAGAATCAATTTATAGATGACAAAACTAAGCTGTGCTCTTTAAAGCTAACAGCTAATAAATTGGTCCACTGTACGATCTCGCTCGTTTAAGACTAAGTTAAATTCGAAGTCTCTTCCATACCAAAGTATGCGGTGGTCTGAAAACTTTTAAGCAAAGTAAATAAAATATCAGTTTAAACATTTCCTCGATAGTTTCTATCAGTCGATGACTATTTTTAAATGTTTCAAGTTCTTATTTAAGTAATTTTAATGTATGAAATTATCTCCAGTAATTACCATATTCAAGTTCAAAATTAGTTTGTAAGTATGAAGCCTTGCGCAAAAATAAAACTATTCTACCAACCTCAAATTTTTACCACTTAGGCACGTCATAAACGACGGACGGCTGGTGGTCGGGGCTAGACGTTCCGTAGTGGACGCCGGCGGAGGCGGCAGTAGCGCGATACTAAGATGTAAAGCAACGAATAAAGCGGGAACCACGCTATCAAGACCTATGTTACTACTACCAGGTTTATCATATATAGCATAGCATTATTTTATAGAATTAGGTGGTTATTCTTCAAAAGAAAAGGGTGAGAAAGGGAAGAGGACTAGAAATGAGCCTCCGGCACCTCACTCATCGGGCAAAACGCAGAACAATTCTACTTCACGCCTGTTTTCTGTGAGGTTTTGGTATTTCACCGGTTGAGCGAGCCTTTCGTGCAACAGATGTTGTTGAACTCGAACGAGCGAACTCTGCCACTGTCAAATAGTAATAGCAATTTAATATCAAAAGCATAATCTTTTTTATTCAATAAAGCGTGGTAGGGGGAGGGGTTATCCTTGAAAATCCAAAGTACAAGAAGATGGGTACGGTGCTAGCTTCTGCCCGCGACTTCGCTTGCGTGAAAGTGTTATTGTGGACAAGATTTTTAATATTTTTAAAATGTTTATTTTGAAATTTATTAACAAACGAACTGCTGTAGTTTACAACAAATATATATAATAATTTTAAGCATTTTTAAACATGAATATTTTGCCAGTTTGTCCAGCCTATCCCCGAAAGTCCCGTGCTTGCGAGACTTGTAAGACAGCAGTTTTATTAATCGTACATATGTTTCTTATAAATATATATATACGTATATTACACATAAACTTATTTGTTTGGACCTTGGGAAGGAACGTAAGTTATCTTTTGAAGTAAAAAAGAAGAGGTTGAAATAAGGGATGAAAGTTTGAACGGGAGCTCGTCATTATCAAAAATATAACCTTTGTGCTAGGGCATAAAATAAGAAATAAATTAAAATTTCTTGTAGCGTTTTAGAAATTTTAGCCTGTGTGGAGATGAAAAAGGGGATAAAAGTTCGTATGGAAATCTAAAGAAAATCCGATTTTGACAAATTTTGGTACAAAAATAGACCGGAAATAGATGTGGAATGGAATAGGACGTAAGTTACATTTTGTTGTAAAAACAGGCATGAGTTTGTCATTATCGAAGAAAATAACAAACTCATGACAGTTTGTATTTAGGATAAGAAATAAATAAACATTTGTTCTAGCGTTTTTGAAATTTCAACCTACATGGAAATGAAATACGATATACGAAAGTTCGTATGGAAGTCCAAACAAATCTGTCTATGTTTCCAAAACGCATATTTATCGGAAATATGTGAACGATTAGTAAATGCTTTTTTAATATAAAAAATCTCTATCAAAATCCTTTAATATTAGCTAGTTTACACATTAGCTAGTTTATACATTTGCAGTAAACAGTTGTATACGTATTATTTGCAAAAAAAACAGTAATCTATATTCCACCCGGACGAGGTCGCGGGCAAAAGTTAGTATGAAGTAATATTAAAAACAGCCAACGGCCGCTCTAGTTTTCTACACGCCAAAACATTTAATAAAAGAATTAAAAACAACATCACAGTGTGCTCATAACAATATAAATTTACCTTGTTCAGAGTTATTTCAAGCAAAAGTTAGTTGTCAAGTTAAATTATAGATCCTAATTTAAAACGAAATGGCATCGGAAAATGCTGTCTGAAAACTTTTGATATTGTAATTGAACGTAATAAAATTTCTTCTCCGCAGATGAACAACTCATAAAATATTGTATTATGAATATAATGTAAATTAGTGACGTTGATTGAAATATTACTACGTATTCACGCGAGTTCACGAGATTACGTACTCTCGCGTATCAATAATTCGATAGGCATCACAGCAGCGTCTCTTTCTAACAATCCTTTGCAAATATTTCCGCATTCCGGTTTGAAGGACATCTTACTTGGATTTGAATCGACGTTCTTCTTTTTTCATAGTCTTTCAGCTTTGACACTTTAATTTATTATTATAAATTAGTTAAAAACATTTTAAAAAAATTAACTTTATTCAATTAAAATATTTAAAGACATAAGTTCTTAAAGCAATTTCATTATAAGCTCATGTTGTATTCGAAAATATTTTTTGTTACGAACTGAGCTTGCGGTGCATATTTTATATATACATATTTCAACATTTTCCATGCAATAGAGCCGACTACAAAGGAAAAATTGAAAGGCTACAAATGGAGGCGCAAAAGGGGCTTGTTCTTATTCAAATGAGTTCTGTAGAAAGTATTCGACACTTTGATATTTTATATTTGTATTGTTTTACTAATGCTTTTTCGAATCGATTTGTAAAAAAGCAAAATAGTGATTTCCCATAAAAATTAATTTTATATGTTTGTATTGTGGTGATTATTTTTCACATTGGTATTTCTTATTACCTTTAATTTAGAGCAATAATATTCAGAAAAACTGACCAATTTGTGTTTAATAATATAATACTTTATCGTATATTCAAAGCTTGGTACGTGCTAAATTCAAAATACTATACTGAATGTAAAATAATTTTATAGTAGAATAATTAAAAAATAAAGACAGGACAAAGTTTTAGTAAGTACATCTTATGTAAGAAGCCCTTTTAGCGATATACTTAACATCAGTTAAGTAACGATAGGTACTTTAATTATTTGATGACGACGTCATTGTTCAGAGTTTAAAGAAAGTCTAAATCAAAGCAATCTACATATATGTCTAGAAAACGCAGTCCGTAGTATCAAACGATTACTTCGATGCTACCAAATGGTTCAATAGTAGAAGGAAGCTTTTATTCCAATCTGAAAACAACTATGTCTTATCACACAGTATAAAATAACTTTATTCACAGTTGAGGACAACGTCTTATCACATTCTGTGCGTCAGCTAACTCCGGCTAAAATTGGCGGATCGGTAGTGTTGCGGTGTGAGATATCCCCACAAATTGGTATCGTTGATATCAGGTGGATCCAAGATGGGCTTACACTATCGACGAGTTACATTGGAGGAGGTAAGTTGCGAGAACTTTTAATTAAGCTGTTGCTTATACGGAGATTATAATTTAGGTAGTAAATGTTATTTCAGTATGTTGCTATTTCAACACAAATGTGCAATTAATAATTTTTTAATGTTTTTTAACAATAACAAAATCAAAATTGAAATTTATAATATAACTAAAGGACTTTTAAAAGATAGAAACAGAAAATAGCTACTTTTAAAATATCGGTGGCCACAGTAATTAAAATAACAAAAATTTTGACACTGATCTATTATTGAAATGCATGTACAATGTTTAAGTATGTCTTCGAAACCCAAGGACTAATAACATTCAAAATTAAATGGGACCAATTTGCCAATGTCCCCTTTCCAACAAAAGATAAAATTTGGGTTCGTTAATGACGAAGTTCTGTGGTAGAAAACATAAAAAAAAACATACAACCGAATCGAGAAACTTTTTTTTTTAAGTCGTTTAAAATGTTTGTATTGTACAATAAAATCTCCTTAATCGCTCTTCATTCGCGTTTTTACTATTCGCGGATTAAATAAATGCGACCCAATTGCTATATTCGCGGCTAAAGTCTTTTTTATTCGCGGATCTAATCGGTTTTTATTTTGTCACTTAGTATATATAAATTAATACCATATAAATTACAAATACATTCATTTCGTTTGATTTAATCGACCTTAGGCTCAAATAATCAAGGGATGCTTGCACAAAATACGTAGCTTCATGTCTGCAAAAGAAATGAAAGACACGTGCTAAAATCATATGAAATGTTTTTAGGAAATAATACATTAAAAGTTTTATTATAGATCCGCGATGGATATCAGGTGCAGATGGTTACCTGTTGGGAGTTGATTTAACTCAAGCAGATATGCAAGCAGAATATTCTTGCATGGCTTTGGATACCCCGAGTCCAATCGTCAAACTTACGATAGATGGTGAGTT
>DWLR01004925.1:0-11520 GCA_018246295.1 Papilio alexanor hazarajatica | reverse complement strand
TCAGCACACCCTAGAGGTGTGCCCCGCCTGGTCCGACGAGCGCCGCACCCTGGTGGCGGCGATTGGTGGCGACCTCTCGCTTCCTGGCGTTGTAAACGCCTTACTAGGAAGCGAGAGGGCATGGGATGCCGCCGCCTCCTTCTACGAAGTCGTCATATCGCAGGAGGCAAAGGAGCGGGAGCGCAAGGCTGACCCCCTAGCGCCCCCGCTCCGGCGCAGACGTGTAGGGAGACGAAGGCGGCGATATACTGCCGTCCTCGCTCTCTCCCCTAGTGGTGCTGGTCGGTAGGGATGGGGCGTTCCTGCTGGCCCAGCTTGCGGATGTCGCGGAAGACACACAATAGTGCGCCCACGGCATCCGCAAAGAGCAGTGAGGACCACCAACAGGTTTTTAGTGTGTATTCCTCCACTTTTCCTTCCAATCGGGCAGGGGGAGTGGAGGCGAGCCACACGTAACCCCCCATCGCTCCCACGGTGCCGGGGTATGCGGTAACACATTTTCCTGTTGTAAATATATATACATACACACAGACACATGTGTGTGTGTGTGTGAGTGTGTGTGTGTGTGTGTGTGTGTGTGTGAGTGTGTGTGTGAGTGTGTGTGTGTGTATGTGTGTGTGTGTGCGCGTGTGTGTGAGTGTGTGTGTGTGTGAGTGTGTGTGTGAGTGTGTGTGTGAGTGAGTGTGTGTGTGAGTGTGTGTGTGTGTGAGTGTGTGTGTGTGTGAGTGTGTGTGTGTGTGCGTGTGTGCGTGCGTGCGTGTGTGCGTGCGTGCGTGTGTGTGTGTGTGTGTGACAATAATCAAATGGCAGCCTTAATTCGAACCAACTAAACCGTTAGGCTATCGACGCTTCGAAACTAACTCACCGCATCATATTTGGCCTGGGGTCCGGTGGCAAGTAGCACTGTCCACACCGCTGTCACAAAGGACGGGGCGTGAGGCTGGAACTCCTCTTCGTACTTCAGAGCGTACAGCGCCGCGCACTCGCACACTTCAGTACGAAGCTGTTCCATTACACCCGGCTTATCATCGTCCGTCTGCAACAAAATCTTAATATTCAAACGCCATATAATGCCAACAACTATATAGATTTTTATCAGTTTTTTTTTTATAAAATTTAAAGCTGTCTTGATATTAATGCATCAATAATTTGGCTATAATGTTTATTTATAATTTTATTAAAAGAAATTACTGAAATAATCCTTCATTACTATGGATTTTGATTGAATTTTTAAAAGTGCTGAAACATTTTTTTAATCATCAATGGAATCAGAAACATCAATGGAAATTTTCATAATACATTAAAAATCAATTTTAAATTTTAACTGTTGTTTTTTTCTCTGTTTCAATTATAATAAAAAATTAGAAAAACTTACACAGAGACATAGTTACTTTTGCATTCATTATACAGGGTGTTAATGATGGATATACAATAAAAAAAACATGTATAATATGTAACCTTACGAGGCTGTACACAAAAAATCAGTTTAATATCTTCGATAGTTTAGCCACAGGACCATATTTTTATTATACGTAATTTTTAAAACACTATATGTCAAGTCATAAGGTTGCAGAAAAATGTCAAAAGGCCAATGTCCTACATCGAAGATCTACGAGTAGCCGTTCCGTCAATGTCATTTATTTCGATCGGCGTCCGCGATGTTATCGATGCGGTCAAGGCCAGTCAGTAAATTCATTCTAATCCAGCTTTTTTAAGCTTGTAACAATATCCGTATTATTTACTTTTTTAGAAATTTATACTTTTTTGTTTCTTGCGTATCCATCATGAACACCCTGTATATACAGTATGCTACGAGTATACTTACACCAGATTCAAGGCTGGGCACTTTAACTTGTAACAAGTTGAGCAAGTTCGGCATCCATATTGGCATGTTGTCTTCAAAAAATTCGGGTAAATCTTGATAATTCAGTGAATAGAAAACCTTACAAATCAGTACCAGAGATCCGTAGATCACACGCAATGCTTGAGGATTGTTCGCGTGGGTGGTTGTTAATTCTATCGTTGCCTAAAAACAATTGCGAAATATTAACTAATCATAACAGCTCCTGTAGCTTTTAACTAAGAAAGAGCTGGAGGCTAGGGATGTTAAACAATTAATATAATAAATAATAACTGAAATAAAAATCGATTATTTTTTTATAATCGATTTTTATAGTAACATTAATCTATTTTTAATTAATCGATTACATAAATTATGCGTTTAAATAGATTTTCATAAACAGCGCCATCTATGCGACGGATGATAACCGAATTGGCTCTAAAGCATTTCTCTGTGATGGCCACTTCTGCTCCATACGAAAGATTATTTTCCAAAGCGGGAAATATGGTCAGGAAAACACGAAACCGTATTTTAAAAAAGACATTATCAAAATTATTTTTTTTAAACTGCTTACCGGTAAATTTACGGTAATAATTATTCTAATCAAATGTAAAATTTTGTGACAATACGTTAAATTTCTCGTCTAGCTTTTTCACTTATCGTTTCATTTTATTTTAATACTACTCTTACGTAAAACTAGACTTTATTTAATTTTCAATTAATGCCAATAACTATTTTTCGTCTTTTGATTGGTTAAACTTAAAAAATAACGAAAGATTTGTTTTATGTTTTAGTTTTTAAGACCATAAAGTATTCGCTAATTTTTTTAACTATCGTTTTAATTATTTTATTTCAAAACTAGTCAAATGTAAAATAGTTCTGGATATATAGAGAATTTTTTATTGGATTTATATTTTAGTATTTGAGACAGTAAGGTTGTCATTTTGTTGGGATGCTCATCATTTCATTTTTATTATAATAAAACATTTAATGGCACTAAAAATCTGTATCGATAATGGTATTTGTCTATTTCCTTGTTTAAAGTTTAAAGGGACATTTGCTTTGATTTTTAGTTTAGAAATGGTTATTTTTTTATTCATATAATTTTATTTGATTTTTAAACTGATAAATTGTTAATACGGATTCACCGTTAGGTTTATTACTGGAATATTAAAAGCATGTAGATTTTTAAATAATAGAAAAAAATCTAATTTTTCACAGAAATCGATTATTTATTTTTATTAAAATTGATTTTTGACAAATCTATTAATATTGAATAAAATAAGATCTATTTTTATTTAAATAATTCTTTTCGATTAATCTCTTAACCCTGCAGGCCTATACCATAAGGCATGTAGAGAGAAGAGATATTCCATATGGAAAAAGCTTTTTGATATATAATGCAAAGCTGCTTCTGCTTAAAAGGCTACAACTATAATAATAAACTATGATAACAATTATCATAGACAGGCCTCCATAAAATAAACTGACAAGATGTCGAAATTGTGGGAGTATATATACTGGACCAATCGTCCAAATTCTTTTGATAACGTAAACATCTTACAAATGTTCTGATTGGTTGTCAAAATAATATAATAACAAATCATTTCTTTAGACATATTATAGTACAGTATAGTAATTATATTTTTTCCACTTTTAGCACCACTTTCACCAAAATTTTATTAGAACTAAAAATCAATTAAAAAAATAGATATTGCTAATTTTGCTTCTAGGTGACTTATATGTTTGTACAGTATGCTATACATAACAATAATCTTTCATTTTATACATACCACAAATAAGTCAGTCAATGGCTTCGCAAAATTATCCAATACATGTTTGATCTCCTCCCACAGTGACTGTGATTTAAATTCAAATCTGTATTTCTTGAATAAAGAATGTGCAGTTCGAAGAACTCCATTAATGACGTGGAAGTCGCCTGGCAAATGAAACTAACACATTAAACACAAAATTTGGAACATAATGGTTCCAACTTATGAAGTCAGAGCTAATATGTTTAATTGTTGTAGTATTTTATCAATTTAATATATGATTAACATCATATTGTATTGCATAATAATATACAGAAAACCTCTATTATTTTTTTTCTACACAAACATAAATCACTCCAACAATAGGCAGAAACTTTATGAAAATCTGTTCAATAGTATTTTATGGTGTACAGACAAACAGACAGCGGAGTGGGGATTTTGTTTTATAATATTTAGTATTAACAATGGTCATACCCGTTGCAAACTTCTCTACCATTTCAGAAATGAGACCGGGCCATTTTTGAGGAAAGTCATATTTTCCAATAATTGATACAGCATCGCTGAATTGTCGCTGGATTGCTTCTGGTGACTTCAGCATTAGTGAAACTATTAGGCTCTTTACAGCAGCACGGTCATTTGCATGAATATTATCAGCACCATCCTCCTCCTGTTAATTTAAAGTATTAATACTTGTTACACAAATGACAATTTATTTGTAATGAAATAGTTGGGCAACAAACAAATAACAATTTTTCAATCAATTAAATTTAACCAAATAAAAAAATACATTAAAAAATAAACAAAAAAATCTTAATTTAAAAGTATTTTGCATAAGCCATGACTTGAGTTTTATTTTTTACTTCAGATTAATTATTGCAACCATTCCTGTATTTACATACATACATTAAAGAAAGTTGCACCTGATAATACAGTATTATTGCAGGGATAAAAAAAAATTACATAAACTGTGAAACCAAATATTTGGTTCCTGCTGAGATAAAAATATTCGCAAAATGCTTATGAATGCAAAGATCACAAAGTTTGTGTGCACATTCTAAGTGCTAGGTTACATTGGGACCTAATAAATTTGTTGAAAAGTAGATGTCAAATTCTATCTCTACCCACTCCTATTGGATTAACACAAAATAACATCTTAATAAAAGACCTTTGTATTTTCAATGAAAACAAAACTTACCACAGGCCAATTTCTTTTAATGTAATTTTTAAAAGCAACCGCACCAGCTATCCTAATAGTTGAATCAACCGTGTCTTTATCAATTAAATGTAACAGCAGAATGGCATAGTTTTGATTTACTTCCACACCTTCAAGAAACTTTTCCGCTGAAAAATATATAAATAGAATCATTAAAAAAAAAAGAACGCCTTCTCAATAAAGCACACTAGACTTGTAACCCAGAGTAATAATTATTTCTAACATAAAACTTTTAAAAACTTATGGAATATGTGTAAAACTTATATTAATAAAAATCAATGTATGTTCACCTAATGTGTACCTAAACAGTTGATCAGAGTGTGATGAAACTTTGGTAGGGTATTCTGAGAATGCTCACCAGCGTTTTTTGCCCAAAAACCTCAAAATAATAATTAGAGGTTTTTTTATTTTAAACAAAAATTATTTCGTTATGTTTTGATATTATTTTGACATTTTTGATTTTTTTTACTTATGTGGTAATATACAATGCATAGATTGGTTCAGCTAATACAAATACATTTTTGATTTTTTTTAAATTAATGTTTTTTGTGTAATATTTATATTGTGATGTCTTTAGAAAGACATCCCATCATCTTCGGTCAAAATCGTCCACTGTAAGACCAAGGCAAAGTCATTTGCTACTATGCAATTTTTGTATTTAGGTTTCTGGAGTTACATGTGTACAATTACGCCAACTGGCATAAACTATCGCCGCTAGGCGGTAGTGGCCATCGACTAAGCTCGTCTAAGCGGTCCAATGTAAAAAAGTCAATATTGTGAGGCCTAACATAGTTCTTATAAAATATCCATAGTGAGGTTATAAACATGTCAAAACAAATCCAAATTGAAAAATATTTGCAATACTTATTTGAATTAACTACCAAATGTTGTAAACAACACATCGGCTTAATCGTATACCAATGTTTATATCCAATTGTGCTACATAACATGTAAAATGTTACAAATAAATAATACGTTGTAAAACTAACCCGGTCTTCTGACGTTGGGGTCGGGATTTAAAGTCTGTTGCAAGTAATTGGCTAACGTTGCCAAATTTTCATCAGTTACTTCCATTTTACCTTTATTTTATATTACTTAATGATAACACAAAATATTTGTTAAAATTATTAAGATCACTTTCTGTATGAACGGTTTTTTAACTCAAAGTGATTCAAAGAACATGTGAGTATAGTAGTATGTCTAATTAGGTATAATACTCTACATGCTTACCACAAAGAGTAGGTCATTAAAAATGCAGGGTACTTTTATAAGTCGAACAGATGTGATTTGGTTTAGTTTGATCAAAGAACTAAATAAATGATTTACTAATTACAAATCAAATATGTATATATATTTTGTCCAGTATCTACTCAGTGCTGTGAGTGATAAAGTAATAATTAAATGCTAAAAACCAATGTTTAGTGGAGTCATAAGTGTGGATTTTTTTTACCAAAATTTGTCAACTTGTAAAAATAATAAGTAAAAATGTATAAATTGTGTGTATGTATGTTGTACATTTTGATACAGGGTTACCCTTGTGACATGATAAGAATAAAGGTCTTTTTTTGGTCTCTACTATGCTCCAAGCTTTGCTCAATCGTTTCTCAATCTATTTGACAGATGGGCCTCAGCTATGTACATTCCATTGCCATTATCGAGCTTTATAACAGCTATTTGAGATTTGACACAGCTGACAAGTAAAATTTGACAAGAACCAATAGTGTACTTATGATTTACAAAATAGCTATAATCGTTTAAATTTAAAATAGAATTGGTCCAGACATTTCCAGTCATTATTTCTCACATTTTCGAAGTATTTCCTAAATTAATAGTCAATTTTACTGTTAGAAAAATTGGCATCATGTCTCAAGCTCGACTTGCGCCTTGTATTCCTTTGCCTTTGGAACACAAATTATTAGTAACCGTGATAGAGAAAGCGAAGGATTGGGCACTTATGCATGGGGTTGGAATGCGGGATAAGAAACATTTTACCAAGGACTCCATACAGGTAAAACTTTTTATTTCCCATTCACTACAACCTTGCATTTAAACTAGTTTTTTTTTTGTTACATTTTGTTCCCACATATTATCAATTGCCTAACAATTGAGTGGTTCAATTCCTACAAAGTTGATAAAAAGCGATTTTAATTATTGAGTACCTGGGCTAGTAATACATTATAAACATGCTGTCATTAAACATTTTCAGTAGGCTTTAGTTTTAGCATATCACATTAAGATTATCTTGTTAGTCACATCTTAGAGCTCAATCGGTGTAAATAAAATAGTACATGTTCTAAAATAACACAGTTCTCACCATTCTTCTTAAATGCATTTTATTAAGATACAAAAGTGACAAAATTGAGCCTGCTACTGTATTGAGCTAACAATTGTCTCTTGTTTTAAAACAGATTGCTCCATTTGTGTTGCTGCCATCACCATTTCCGACTACAGAGTTTAATAAAGCTGTTGAACTTCAACCAGTCCTCAATGAACTAATGCATAAGGTAAAGTAGTTCTATCTTAACTTAATAACTTTGAAGTTAATATGTCTGGGATATATAATATATGTAATTGTAGTATAGTGAACTATGAACTTAATAGTTTATTCCAATTCAAGACCTAAATATTGTAAATAAACAAATATCATTATAGAGGATGGCCATTACTCTGTTTCATATTTTCATTGGGACTGAGGTCAAGTTCTAGTTTATTTCTTGTAAAAAAATGTTGTGATTTTTTTGTAATTGTGAGATAAAATATAGTGAAATTGTATAAAATAGATAGCTAATTTTACATTGTAATGTTAGAAAAAGGTTGGTTACTGCAAATATTTTGGAATTTACGAATATTAAGTGTAAAAGGCTTACAAACCGGTTTTACAGTTTGGTTTTGGTACTGAATAAACTGTGTAGTTTAAATGGAAGAGATGTGGTGAAAACAAAAATTTGTATTTTAACCCTTCGCAAACGAATGCCGCCATACTTGCAACATTATAAATATTCTAAATTTTCACTTCTGTATCCTTTGGTATGAACATATCTGTTTGTATAATACTTATTACTAAGTTCCTATAAAATCCAATAAAGCAATATTAATTATGCACTTTTTTTGCTTTAGAAATGTAGCACTTAATTTCTTAAAAATCCGTTGACCTACTGGTCATTTTCAAAAAAAAAATGCTCTCATTCATTAAGGTTTAATAAAATATTCATTAACTTTTTTAGATTTTTTTTATGATTTACATCAATTGGCATTTTTGTAACTTAATTGTAGTAATAAATGTTACAAATCATGCAATTTCGACCATTGATTTAGCTGTAGTATTTTAAATTCTTTTTAGGTCGCTCATGATGTGGAATTCTTAGAACACACACTACAAAATGCATTACAAGTGGATGAATTCACAGCAAACCTTTATGACATATGGGTAAAAGTTCGAGAAGAAGGAATAACACAGGTAATAAAAATATAAAATGACTACATTCTTATTTGCCAGTATTAAATAGAATGTGTATGCTAAATATGCTAATTTACTTATTTTTTAAATTACGAACAGATTAAAATACTTTTATCAGTTACTTTATACATTAATATATGAAATTAATTTATAAAAAAAAAAAGATTTTTGCTCTAAAATTGTAAAGTAGTTAATTTACAAACTATTTCTTTAAAAAGTAACACTTTTTTTTTAAATATCACCTATAGGTTTTCACTACATAGTATTTTAAAATTATTGTTAACTTAACAAATATCCTTATATATTATGACAAAGATGGAAAATGACTTTTTTGGCAGTTAATTTGTTATATTTATAAAATCAAAATTGCAATAATTAATGTTGCATATTTTTGAAATTATAGTTTCATAAACCATAGCTTTTCACACTCTAATATATATATCATGTGTACTTTTAAACTTGGGACTGTATGGAATAATGGATATTTCATGCCTTGGTGGGTAAATGGTTGCCATGCATGAATTTATTTTAAAACATCGAGATAATTGTTATATTTGGTATGGCGTAGCCCATAACTCTTGGCATGCTGCGCTCGGACATTATGCTGGAGTCGAGGTGTCCGCACACAGTCAACCAGTGCGCGAAGCACACCCCTTATTGCTCTTGGAAGCAGGTGGAAATCAACAGTATAGCATCCGGCTTCGGTCACCTCGGACCAATATCGAGGGACATACAGAGGTAGCCGATATGTACAAAACTACTGTCCTGTTACGCTATCAACAATTTTGTTTTCGTAGTTTATGTTGATATCTAACTAATTAGTAGAGCTTATATTATGAATGTGCACTGTAATTTATGAAACATTTACACATTGAAAACTTTACAATTTTTGTGTCAGTACTAATTGAAGGTTGGAGTTTTATAGAATATGTTTATATACTTTACAGCACATCAAGGACACTTACACGAATAGATATGGTTTTTGTAGTTGTTGTTAGAGATATTACTTTGAACTGGTGATTGATGTGAACCTCGTTGAGATAGATAGGTTAATAAGCGGATGTCACCTCAAAGGGTATTAAAACCATATGCTGGTAAGCTAGTGTACTTTCGACGTAAAAAACACAAGATTTTCCGAAAAAAGGGATACACAGAGTGGGATAGATTAGGGAAATTACTGGACTGAAATGTGAAAATACATTTTGTTTTTTTCAATACGCAATTTACCTTAAGAGAGGTTTCTGCTTATCATGAACTTATTGTAAATATTACACATTACAATAAAACCTTACAATAATCGACAACGCAGAGTGAGATAGTTAATGTTACTAAAAGTGGATTTAAGGTTAGCATTCATTACATCTACCTGGCAGCACCAATTTTGCTGAAATTAATTCAACATCTACAATGTAAACTCAATATAACGATACTTAGGATTGAGCTTATTCGGCGTTATAGAGAGTGGTCGTTAAATAGTGAGAAATATAAGATATTATTTTACTATTGTATAACAATATGTATTTACTAATATAGTTGACATTTTACACACGAACATTACTATTCATACAAATAACAACACTTATTGCGTATAGTCTGTTATCTTCATCTAATATTTTATGCTGCTCCGATATTTTAATTTTATTATGTCAAGTTCATCATACAAAGACAAAATTTCTTAGAATCTCCGGTACGTCAGTCGAAGTAAACACGTTAGAAAATAAAATAACAAAGCATTAAACAAAAACGTACACAGCTGCAGTTCTTATCAATTTCGGCAACTTAGAAAGTACTACGTAATAATTTATAATGCCGTATTGTTGTCGTTAAATAGAGTGAGCGTTACTATTGTGAGAGTGTATTATTGTATAGTAAACAAGGTTAAGCAACCAAAGTCAAGCAATTTCAACGTTTTAGGGAGTTTGTCGTTAAATCGAGTGACGTTATAAAGAGTTTACACTGTATTTAAAACTGGTTAAGCACCAAAACTAATTGTAAATTACTAATTATGCATTAATAATAACGTTTCATAGTAAATTGATGAATTAACAGTAAAGCAATAGCCACATAGACTTAATGCGAGGATAAAGTGATGCAGATTGTTTTTGCTTTTTAATTTTTTTTTTAACTTACAATCTATCCGTTTCAATTGCAATTTCTTAGGAACAGGTTCAATAGTATGTGGCAAGTCTTTAAATATATACAAATAAAAAATATTGTTTTAGTGTAACAGGTCAGTTAAACAATAACATACCTTAAAGTTTGTATGACTTATAGTTTGCGCATAACTTTATAGGCTTTTAAAGTTTGTTAACATGCTTTTATAATTCTAATAATATAAATAACTTATAAATATGTACACTTTAGTTAACTAGCAGATTATATTGAACATTAACATTTAACGTTATTAAATGTAAATTATGCCACTCTTAGACATGAGACATTTATTTGGAATTCATCTATCAGAATATAGTCTAAACAGCATTTCGACATACATCTTTAAAGCTAGTGAATTTATGCCCGTTGTAAGGCTGTACTAAGCTCAATAATACATGGGTGTCTTGTTGTAATTAATAGTGATAAAAATGTCTTAATTAGTATTTTTTCCGACAGAGTTTGAAATTTTATCTCTATAAGGCATAGATTTATAAACCTCCAGATGAAGTGTTCCATACAAATTCGACATTGAAAAGTGGAGGTCGATTTTTGTATCGTGTATGTGCGTAAATTTAGTGTTATATTGAAATAACTTTGAGTTGGTTTTTACACGATTGTCTATCACAGATCGTCACCTTTTAAATTACAAACACGAAGATTTGTATTCGTACCACGGAAGACGTTTATGAATTCGTGCCGCTTGACTGCGGGATTTTGCGAAGTCACCAATTGGTATTTTTTATATGGCTTCACTTTTGGGATCAGCCATCTAAGGACAGTTAACATCTTCGCTATAAAGGTTTATGTGCCACAATCTTGGTAAATTTTAAAATATATCGATGTCAAGTGTCGTAATCACAGAGTGTACAAACAATGATTTTTGTTTACATTTGATTGTAATTATTTGTACAAATGTAAACTTCGGTCTGTCAATAGTTTGGTAAGACAATGCATGTATTTGTGAGCATGTTGAACGACAGCGACTGAAAACAATGTAGAGGAGGAAAATAAACTACTCAAAACAAAATAGGGCCCACCGAAACTTTGTCTCTAATCGTGTTTATAAATAACTCATATACTAATC
>DWLR01004924.1:0-11521 GCA_018246295.1 Papilio alexanor hazarajatica | reverse complement strand
TATATATATATATGTATTTATGTATGTATGTATATAATTGTAGAAGAAATTTTTATATAAATATTTCAAATGTATTTAATTCAAAATTTTTAACAAAAACAAAACCTTATTTTATTTTTCAAGTCATTTATGGTCACGGTACGTCTCATTACAAATCCATTAAACCCAAACAGGGCGTGTTTTAATTTCACCAATATCTAAATTTTTCGTATATATTCGGAACCCAAGGTTCGATGATATTTAAAAACAAAAAACCAACAAAAAAATTGAAATCGGTTCATAAATGTCCAACTTCTGATGTAACAAATAAAAAAAAATTACAAGGGAATTGAGAGTCTTCTTTTTTGAAGTCGGTTTATAACGTTCTAATAGAAAACAAATGATATTTTATCAGTGATTCAAAATATGTTGTATCTAGCATTTCTGGCCTGGGTTTAGACATCAAATAGTCGAATATTGTGACTCAGATAAATAAAAACAAAATAAATCAGTACTGAGGTTACATCCTTTTAAATTAATAAAAATGGTTAATGCAATTACATGAGATGCATGATAACTCATAATCGTATCGCCTGACAATAATCAGTTAAAACAATCGTGTCACTGTTTGTATTGTTTGAAAGTAGGTGAGTATTGAGATAACACTGACTTTAAAAGATATTATCACCTCATGGTACGAAGAAATACTTACTGTAGACACACACTATAAATACATGGATAAATAGATAAGTTAGTCGCCTTTCTCACTAACTGTCTTAGTTCCATTGAAGGCAACAACTACTACAGCCAACTAAACAATAAGCCTCAATCTTAAGGCGTAGGCAGAGAATACGGATTTCTATTTGGAGTGATCCTGGCACACTTCTCTCGATCTTCTACATTCTAAATTCATCTTCTACATTCATACATCTACGCATTTTTTTATACACGAAGGTGGCAAACGAACAAACAGTCACCTAAGTGATCGTTACCTATAGAATAAGAGAAGAATTTGCGAGTTGCAGATGCGTTGCTTATCTTTAATAGCAGAGAAGGGGATAGATAGAAAAATGAACGTTACCTTCTATACCATATCTATACCCGTCCTCATTAAATCCTCCTCCCCTTCATATCCTTCCCTTATTAGAAAACGGTGGGAAAGGTAAGAGGACAATAGATGTTGTTCTTGCGGACTCTGTTTTAGATTATATTTGATTGTATTCACAAAGTTAGTATTTAGTATTTAATGATCCTGAATGTGAAATGACTTATAAATGTAATATTAAGTCTTATACTTCCTGCTCTTACTTCAGTTATTACGAAATGTGCAAGAGGCTCAGAAATAATTAAGTGTTGACATTTAACAAATTAATAGGAAATGTCCCTTTCAGTAGTAAGTAAATTAATCTGCTCAGATAATGTGTCTATAAAAGTATGTGGATAATTTTGTTATTTAGCATTTATAAACCATCTCAAGCATCATGATAATATAATATGTAGTTTATTAACCTTATGGAACTATCGAAAACTGTACTAAACCTCGGTTGTTTCTTTGTGGTTTGATGAATATGGGTTGTAATATTTTAAATCTCTCTTTCATTTTATAGAGTGAGTAATAACATAATGTATCTTTGTTTTGTGTCATCATAATCATTTCAGCATATGGTCGTACATGCTGGACGTAGGCCTCCTCCATTGATCGCCACAAAGATCCGTCCTCCGCCTCCCTCATCCAGTGTACTCCCGCAACCTTGACCAGGTCATCCGTCTTGTGGGAAGCTTGCCTACGCCACGACCACCTGTACGTGGCTGCCATTCCAGAACCATCGAACAGTTATTATGTGTACCATAGACATTTTATTAGAAAATGAATATTCCTAACCGACAATATGAAAGAATCGCCTCAAGTGAAATAATAGAGTGTGACTACACGTCTATCCACTACATTTACGAATACATTACGCTCAAAAGAAATTTTATTGCATCCCGAATATCAAACTGATTGTCACTTGACATTTACTTTTTGTCATTAATCACGCCACCAGTGTGTCTATCAAATTGTTTTTTTCCATTTACATAAAGGCAATAACTTAGTAGCTGAGTGTGTAACTTGCGATCCGAAGGTCGAGAGTTAAAATTACACGACAGGACATGAGTGTTATCGACGTTTTGTGTGCAATAGAGCTCTTAATTTAAAATTTGTATTCCAATAAGTGAAAGCATGTACTTTAATACAAAGATTGTAAACAATCATGACCATACATACATACTGCAACGTACGTATGTTGTAGATATATTCTAAGATGATGATAAATTGAGCGGATATTTGCATTAGCTAATAAAATAAGAAATCTATTTATTCAAGAGGCACGTTGTTTTTCAGTTCTTCCTTTTCACTACGTTATAATTTTCTTCCTCATGTAATCAACTAATTGTGATTCTCGACCAATCTATATTCCATAAAAATGAGTTCCTATTTCCCTTGGTCACGCCATAACTTGAGAAAAACTTTACCGATTTGTAAGTATAATCTTACTGTAAAAAAAATTAAGAAATTTGCACGGAAAATTGGAACTTTTCAGAAAACTTAACGACTATTTTGATTTGAGTTTTTAACGCATTTTGTGACAATAACAAATTTTTGTCAAGTTTCAAGTCTCTAATTTAAATTATTATACGTGGAATAAAATCAGAATAGTTTCAACGATGACTATAAGAAACGAATACGTCCGAAGCCGCGGGCAACAGTAACAGTATCTAATATTTTTAATTTTAACAATAAATTTATTATTTACCAACTCGGTGTCCGAATACGATATTTGATGCAAAGCAAACGACATTTTTACATATCACAAAAGAAAAAGCAAACACTGCTACGTATTATTTATAGGAGATTTAATTCAGGGTTTTCACACGTCGATGTGGATCACCGACCACACGGTTAAAGTAACTTAAAATATACCAATAATTAGTATAGAGTTAAATTGATTTGCATTAAGCTATTAACACGAATAAAAAAAATGTAAAACGTTCATAGAACTCACGAAACGCTATTTTAATGTGATATTAGGCGACAGGCGACAAAACTTTAAGTGGTCATAAATTCTTGTCCATTTACTCGAATATCTATTCGGAATTCAATTTAATTGCTTTGATTAGCCGCCTGGATTTCCTTCACGTACACTTCATCATATTAAGTTGGACTTATTATGGTCAAGTTATTATACTTCTAGAGGCATCAAGAAATTTAATAGTGATATTCTACCAATCACTACTGTTTTACTACTTGAGTTAAAACCTCTCGTATTTAAGTGAGAAGTTATCTGTATTCACGAATACGTTGTGGAAACTAGAGCTTTATATCTTTAAAATTTAAAAAAAAAAAACATTATTGATCTTCTGACCGTCTCAGTATTAAACGGTTTTGATAGTATAATAAACATTGATGTCTAAATTTCAGATCACTGTCTTAGGGAACATCGAAATAATTTCTTCCATAAAATTATTACGTTTGAAATAAATTCAGGTAGTTAGTATGAAGATATTTATGTCGAAATTAACTTTAACAAGAATTTCAAACATCTAAAAAGAATTATCTATGCATAATATTCGAATGTTTACTCTCAATATAAAAAAATACATTGACCATGACAGGTACCATTGCTTTGAAAATGAGTATCGTCGTTATAAACTTAACTACTACATACATCTAGCATAAACGGTTGAAAGGTCATTCTGTACATTAAGAGATTCAAATGAACTCAAACGAAACGATACAAAAGCCGTGACCTTAAATATATACTGCAGTTAATGCGAACATTAACTCGCATGTTTTGTAGTAGATATAAACATATTTTGTCAATACAAATTGAGGCGTGCTCACTTTAGAACATTAAATTTGAGATCAGCAAAAATAACCATGATGATACGTTTTAATCCTGATTATTGAAATACAGAAATATACAGAATATTGTAACATAAAACTCTCGGCAGCATATCAATTACACTTATCAATTTGAACCCAGACCTTACAAAACGTCCTTCAAACAAAAAAAATAATATTTGCAAACTGCAGTTTGGCATTTGAATCAGGCGCAGATATTGCATATAAAATTAAAAATAAAGGGAATCACAAACAAAAAGAAAGACATCAAAAATTTAAAAATCTTTTATCTTGATGGTGCTTGTTTTGTAGAAAGTTAATAACCGTGACACTAATCAATTACGACGGAAAATAGAAAGCATAAATATCACTTGAGACCTAATATTATGTTGAACAAGTTAGGATAGGTAATTAGTTAGTTAAATAGTAAGTTGTGTCTCAACTTTAAAATATATATAAACACAATATACTTATACTATATGTATATCTACTAATAATTAATTAAACAAGATTGACTTACTTTCAATACCAATAATTTTTTAATAAATTTGTTCAGATCTGATTGCTCTATTTTTTTTTGTTAAAGCTTGACCCGTTGAAATGGACCAGTTGTAATATATTACAATCTTCATATCATTAAACTTTTGACAGTTCATCACCAAAACACTTGTACAATTATCTTTGATATTGGGACTGGCCATTCATCGCTACCGTTCATCCAATCCTCGTGTTTTGGGTCATCGGTTTTTCCCCAAGATGCGACGATCCTGCCCGGTGAGTGTGATTGATACTTTACATAAATCGTGGTCCATCATCTGGGAAATCCAGATCTCGACTTTTTACAAATAATCGGAACGATTACATGATGTGCTTTAATGTGTTTTTAATACATTTTGTTTTTATATTTTTTAAATAGATTATTTAGATATATGCAATATGTTGTATTGGCATAAATGTAAGCGCATTTTATTTCTGACATTTTATTTTATAACTGTAAAAGTGTATTCCAGTTATAAAATTACTGAGATAAGGCTGCGAGATTTAAAAAGATATTGCAAGATGAAGAGATTCCACCTTAGTGCTTTTAAAAGTGTTCAGCGTTCATCTGCGGTTGATCCAAAGAGATTTTTGTCATACATCTAACACTGATACAGATGAACCGTAAAGGCTTATAATCAACTAGCGATCTGGCCGTACTCCGCACGGGTAGCCAGCGTAATTTTGACTTCAGACAACACAAAAACTTTTAACTTTGGATTATTTTGACCTTCTACAAAAATCACTACGTCTTTTGGTGGGAATTCGTTCAGTACTTTTGAGTTTCTGGTAATGTGCGGCGATATCGATGAATGATTTTGTTTTATAACATGAAATGATAACATAATATGAAAGATGTTTGATGTTTTAAGGAAATGGATTCTTGAATTGATTTTGATAGAGTAGAATAGATAAAAATAAGAATAACGGTATTTTCACCTACTCTGTGCAAAGTGTCCATGATTACATTTAAATTGTCAATTTAGACATCGGTGGGTGAGTTCTGATCGGCGCGTTGAGTCACCGCCGCGGCCGAGGCTGATTGTGAAACCTCTCAATACATAAACAACAATCTGTCGGCAGCTCAAGTAACGTATCATGCGTACAAAATTATTAAAATCTCCTCTAATTGTACAGACAATGCTAGCTACATTTATAAAAAAATGCTCAAGTGTCATCGAGTTAGTGATGTCAGATGGGGGAGGAATATCTTGGAGGTCACGGATGGGATGTGGTGCGCTCACCTTCCAGATGGATCCATGACCTCGTGAGAATGACAGGAGGTCGTTAGATGCGGTACGTCTACATACTGTGGAAGGCACTTGACTATCATTTGTTTTTTTTTTATTCAGCTTTAACCCTTTAAGCGGTCAATTATTTTACAAGAAATGCTTCAAAAAAGGCATATTTTTATTGCATATAATTAAGTACCATACTTAATAAAATAAGAATATTAAGAATATTTTTATTTTTTTTTCACTTTAAATGCGTTTACAACATTTTTTATTTTACAATTTTGGACACATAATTTTTTCAAGTACATTCTGCATGCAGTAAAGAATGGTTTACAAGTTCTGCAAAAATTTCTCTCATACTTACTGTGAATTTTGAAGTTTACAATTTTCCAAACTTCTCAGAAGTCTTTTTGTGTAGGTATGGTACAATTTGAAGCATGGTGTAACAATTTTACTCATGAGTGAAAAATCAATGAATGTTTCATAAAATTGTAGAACATCAGAAGTATCGTCAAATTGTACGTGCACAGAGGGAATACCAGAAAATTTAAATCGAGGACACGGAACAGGTGGATTTTTCACATCAACCTCGGTAAAAATTCTTGCAGAACTCAAATCTTCATCAGAGCTGAGCTCACTGCACGAGTCATCTGAGTAATAATCCAAATAATTAGAAGAAATATCTGTATCTGTATCAGAATGTAGTTCATCATCTAACAAGAAAGTATTTTCGTCGTCTATTCCATCCATAATTTCCATAAAATTCACAAGCACGGCATACAGTAGAACAAAAATTTCAAAGAAAAGTTCCCGCTTTCCCGCTACATAGAAAAACCCGGATGAAAAGCATTTCATTTACATGGACAAGCCACGCCATCTGTTGAAAAATAATAATACTAAATAGTCTCTTTCAATATTGAAAAATGCGGGCAAACCAGAAAAGGAAAGGAGAAAAAATCGATGCCCGTACGCCATACGGGCAAACCAGATGAGGCCAATTTCGGGTAGCACGTACACTGTACAGGCAAACTCCTTAAAGGGTTAAAAGTAAAGATACATTAAAATTAGAGTAATTTTTAAATACGAGTTCCGACATGCAACTAAGCATGCGCCGGCGCAGGCGGCGCCGCACCGTCGCCACGAGTGACTCGCTAATAATATAAAACAGTAAGTCTTCACCCATGGCATTCGAATAGAAATTCTAAGATTAGATAAAGAGACGACAATTCGCTGAAACGCAAACAAGTTTTTATATATCACTGTCCTTAGAAAAAAATGTTTGAATTCTTCTGTACAAAACGGCAATTTCATACTCTAACCCTTAATATGTAAGTGGACATAAATAGAAAACTTTAATTTTGTTCATGATTTTAATAGGAACATTAATTTAAAAGTATACGTATCATTTTCGGCGACAGCAAGAAACATAACCTTTAGAATGATCGAATTGAACAAAATAATAATTACACAAAAGACACTTGAAATGAAAAACGATAAATTACACCTAACTTGTTATACATTAGGTTTAAAGATCTTTATTTCTCATAAGAAACATTGTTTCGCTTGCAATGAGAATAATGTAAATACAACATATGGGCTTGCGGGTAAATACGTAATGTACACAAAATATACCAATAACATAAAGCAAAAAAAAACCTTAAAAAAAATAACATAAATTATAAAGTTACCAACATTTGTTAACGTTATTGTTGTGATAATAATTGGGATGAGATTATGACAGTGCGGCAATAAAATGTGATTTGAGTTTATTTTTGAAAATATTAAAACTGTTACAATTCGTTATATCGTCTGGGAGTGTGTTGAACATTTGAACGCCTTCAAACAAAATAGTTTTATTTCCATAGTTACTTCGCGGAGTAATTGTTTTTAATTTGTGTCTGTTGCGTAAGTTATGTTTGTTATCCCTTTTTACGAATTTTATGTTAGATTTAATATTATTATTTGTTATATTCATAATAAGAGTACACGTTTTAAATTTAAATGTTTGAGCGAGATTAATTTTTGTTTTAGCATACAGCTCTTTAGTTGGAGTTCGGTAGTCGAAATGATATAACACCTTTATAATTTTATTCTGTGTTCTTTGTAATGATAATAAATTAGTTGATGCTGCTGATCCCCAGACTTCTATTAGGTACTCAATATGTGATTTCACCAAAGAATTATATATAACGGCCTTAACCTTTTTAGGAATACAGTGAGCTGTTTTGTAAAGAGCTCCTAGGACTGCCTTTAACTTTGACTTAACCGATTCTATATGTGGCTTCCATGTTAGTTTGTCATCTATTACTAATCCTAGATACTTTTCTTCATACGATCTTCGAAGAATATCGCTATTTATTTTAAGGGGGGAAAAATCTGGTATGGACTTATTTTTTGCGGCCAATATTATAAAAAATGTTTTTAATTTTTTTTATTATTTTTAATTATTAAATTTTATTAAATAAAACTAAACTACACAGGTCTTAATAATCTCTGTTGACAAACATTTTAGAACATTTTAATTGCCTATATTTGCGTTATATGTATTCTATTGAGTGGTCTCCTGATCTCACATTTCGAACGTATTCTAAACATTCGAAAGCTGTGTTAACCAAGGAGTTGAACAAGTAGTTCCGAATTTGGAGATCCGGATCTAACCCACGTGTCCAATGAAGTTAACTCGGCAAATAATTTGTGTTTTGACTATTAAAATATATTTATTTTCATATCCCGGAGAATTACTGATAAGTCACCTTTATCCGAAATGTTTCTATTATAGTCTATTGTTTTTCTTTATATCCTATAGATAGAATTTGAAAAGTTTAATGGAAGTCGATTGGTCGAGTTGGATCGAGGAAGTCGATTGATCGAGTTGGATCGAGCCGATTAGTGGTTAGTGAATCTTGCGCTTCGAAAAAAACTCAAAGGAAATATTTCATATTCCTTTTCATATGATGATGATGATGTTTGATCCCAATAAAGGAAAATAAATTTAAGTTGTATGTAATATGAGATGAGATCTCATTATGGGCTAAATAGTGCTGACGTAATCTATTGTAACGGTAATTAAATGTAATAATAATCAGTAAAATCCTCCTGTACAGTATTCTGTAAAGATCACGCGGAAATTGTCGTACTTACTCGCCTACACCTACATTAAAATACAGGTTTTGGGGTAGCTTTTGGTATCCACTACATAAATGTAGGTATGGATGATGTGTCTAGTCAGGCAGTAAAATAAATCATTTTTCATTACCTTCTTGTAAAACATAATAATTAGCATACAGGTTTAAAATTTTTACGTTGTAATTACTCTTTTACGCCGCGCGCACTTTGTAAATGTCTATCTAAATAATGAACAGTTTTTTAACTAAAATTATGGTCACGAATAAGCTCAAGGTTCAAATATAGATAAATAAATGGTAAAAACAACAACTAAGCTGAAGTTAGTAATCGTAAATAACAGTGCACAATGTATAGATATGTACAAAACACAGGGTGCACACATTCTCATAATAAAATTAAAAAAAAACAACAAAATTTTCTAACAAATATGAGATTTAAATAAAGTTTCATTTTTAAAACTCCTTACATTTAAATATAAATATTTAAGCATTTTGCTGAATTTATATGATTGCGGGCTTGCGGATTTAATACCATTGAGATTTTACTGGCGAAATTCTTTCCAAAATCCCTGACAAAATCTCTAATAATCCAGAAAGACATTTTTATGTCCTTTGCGTATTCCCGAAATCGTTGTTAATCGACTTTAAAAGAAAGGTTCTCAATACGCTTGTATTTTGAATGTTTGTTACTGCAGAACTTCGACATTTATGAAACGATTTCAAATAAAAAAGGTGAGAATGGGACATTCGCAAGTAGGTCCCATAAGATGTCCTTGGGTTCCAAAGATATAATGAAAATTGACATATTGGTACATTCAAGACAAGCCCTTTTTGGGTTAAATGAATTTGTAGCGAGACTGTTGCTACAGATGTAAATTATATACATTTCAAATCGGTATTGTTTTCGTTTAAAAGTTTAAAAGATTATTTTGTTATTTTACACCAGTTTTTTTACACCATTTTATTATTTAAGGATTTTAAAAGTGTCAGTCATTTTCTTAAGGTCAATTATAATGCCTTCTAGGTATACATATACACGTATAAATATCATGTTATATACGAATTCACCTTGTGCTTGGGGTACTATTAAAGTTTATATTACCTTTATAACGTCAAATGTTTATGAAATTGTTAAAATAATTACAGGGCAGCTCGAAGGCTGTTGCATTCTAATGATGTCATGACGGAACAAGAATTTTACATGATACTTTAATAATTTATTATATCTTTAAATTAAGAGTAAAATAAACAAACTATTTATTGTATCATCCAATCCTTTTTATTTTTATAAACAGTGATAACGAAGCATGTTTGCATTTAAATAACCAGTTGTTGTTTTCACACCGAATAAAGGAACTTGACCTGATTTTATTACAATCGTATTAATTACGTATGGAATAAGTAAAAAGTGACTTTCCATTCCAATGTCAGCGGAGCGTGAGCCGATCCCAACTTTAAGATTGTCGACTGGCGGTATCTGGCGATATAATACACAACAGAGTTTACTTTCCGTTTACAGAATTAGAATAATGTACATACATCCTTAGTTAGTGTAAATCCTTAGTTTATTTACAAAGCAGTAGCGGCTTAATCTTTGATGCGTTTCCTATTTGCATTGATTTTGTACCAATAAAATGTATGTGTTCTTTTATGGTGGAAGTAAACAAACGATTGACTATGTTATGAGATCTACCATTTACAACCACAACAATTAGTGGATTAAGTTAAGGATGCCAGCGTTTTAACATGCAGTAGTCAATTTAATTCACTTTTTAAAATCGGTTTTAGTTTATGGGCAGTTTAGAGTTAAGAAGGTGACAATGGAACGGACATACATTTTTCATCCTGTCAGTCGGTAAGAGGAATAATAAAAATATATGTGAGGGGATGGGAAGAAGAAAGGACGAAACGCAGGCAAACTTTTACCTTACGCCTGTATGCAGTGAGTCATAGTTTTTCTTTTCTCGAGCCGTGCAGCACTTCGAGCACTGTAGCTGCTGGTTCTACTGGTAAGTATTTAATATAACGATGGCAACTCTGTTACTTTTCAGATGGGTCTATATGCTTATTGGAATAAGCTGCATGTAAAAAATACAGCGGTTTCTATCTCGGTGATATTATATATCGATATTACCTACATTATTACATATTGGCGATATTATTATCTCAGCGATATATTTAGAAGTGGTACAATGTTTTTAATTACTAATTAATATTCAAGGTGTATAACATGTAATGTAAATTAAGTATAATAATGTCAACTTATTTTATTATATTATAGGGCCATGGCTGGTGACTGTAGGTAGCACAAGTTGGAATGTGTAATGGTAGCCATTTCCTCTTTGTGTCTGTAATGAATACGAACAATGTCGTTGAGCGAAACAGGTAAGTGGGTTGGTGATCCTAGCGCTCGCCTTGAGGCAGTCGGTACCCGATCGACCTCACACTGGCCTCAGCATGCCATCATTATGTACAGGAAATCTAGACGCTTCCGCACACCTGGCTTATTTAGACGTAGGTACACCTAACGAGCAAATAAATTACAACACGTCTTATAAATTAACTGAAAATTTTATGTTTAAGAAGTTTGAAAATTTATTGAAATTGTTTTTTTAACCATAAACCTACAGATATACCCCTTTCTCCTATGAATTGCCACAAATATCGGAACCATGTAACAGTGGCAGAGTCCGCAACAATAACATTTGTTGCACGAATGGCCCGCTCGACCGGTGAAATACCACGACCTCACAGAAGACAGG
>DWLR01004923.1:0-11522 GCA_018246295.1 Papilio alexanor hazarajatica | reverse complement strand
GCAATATAGGCACGTACAGTCGAGTTCCTTGGCGGTATTCCACTTTTCAAGATACAACTGTTGAATGTTTCGTACGCCTTGAGAAGTTGACGCAGAAACAATAATCAATGGCATGCCACGTTTAAATGTGGTAGGAGGACAAGAGGCGGTCAATGTTGAGGTCAAATAGAGTATTCATAAATAAAGATTTCGTCTGAATGGCAGTGGTCGTAAAATTTCCAGAGCGAAATACATAGACAGCGGAGATAACAGTAGTCAATGGTACAGTGCAGGTACGCGTCAGATTTTTTTTTTATATATTTATTTTATTTTTTTCAAAACATCAATAGCAGCCTAATTGGTTATTTGTAAGGAGGAGGCAGAGTTTAGCTCGTCGGAAGGAACAAGGCAATTTTTTGTAAGTGGAATACCGCCAAGGAACTCGACTGTACCTAGGACGCGAGGAAGTACCTGGAAGTGATAAAGTGCCGTCCCGAACTTAAAATTGTTTTTGACCTATTAGAGTAGACCTATAGTAAAGTATTTATCATCACTGATTGACGAATAAAACTGTGGACTCTATTTTTTTTTTTCGCTGTCCAATTACAAAGAACGAAGGGTATTTTTTATGACTGACTGAAGAAAACTTTGTTTTCGTCTTTGTCTACAGACGGCCAACAGTTAATCTATCAAAACTTAGCACTATATCTTTCTTTTCCTTCATGTAACGAAGTGAATCTCAACGTATTGCAACCTTGAAATTACACTCTGCATTCTGGACCAATCAGCTGGAGTTCGTTGTAAAGAAGTTATAAAACTTTAACTGTAACATTTTTAACACAAGATGTTGTTGTTGCGGACTCTAACACTGTTAAAACATTGTATTTACTAGACAGACATCGAGTAAAAATTGTTTAAAAATATAATGAGAACTACACACGCGAATAAAAAAATACGTACAAAATTCACTGTATGGGTGGATGAAGTTAGACAAAAAAATCATTACAGTATCTGGCATAGATTCGTATTCATTATTTCAAACATATACTCTTATTTATTCTTATATCAAATTTTGTGTCAAATAGTGGTTAATAACCGGATGATTTGTGCTAAACATGGAATAAGAGAAAAAAAAATTAACGCATTAAGGCAATATGGTTGATATGTACCAGTGTCATGAGGGAGTTGTTTAGGTTCTATCTTTTTATTTCAGCTGCAAGAAAGAGAGGTGAGGGCGAGGATAAGGAAAGGAGACGAAAGGAACTTCCTTTTCTTGGAATGGGTTGCTATAGAATTTGTTACGCGCCGTTGAATATCATATTCAAGATTATTACTTCCGTATCCCTGTCTATGATTGAAAGACGTATTTTCAAACATTTCTGAAAACCTTATTGGATAGTTTACGATGCGGAAATTAAATTTTCATTTTCCAAAAGAAACTATTTACAGAACGACTTACCGCAACCACAGAATATAAATGCGGTTATAATATTTTTTCCTTGTAACACCATCTACACTTAGTATTAGGTAAAAAAAAGTATTGAATAAAATAATTTGTATGGATATGAAAAATCTGTAATTTTAAACAGGTTTTGACGTATGAGAGCAAAAAAAAAAAACAAATGAAGAAGAATTTTGCTTGGTTCTACAATCAATATTTGTATACACATTTTTAAAAATCTTTATATCTCACTTTAATTTTAAATATCTACATTTATTATCTAAATTTTACAACCCAGTTATTACGATGACGGCTACCATTTCATTGGTTTTAAACAGCTTCGGAGATTGTCTCTCGCTGTTTATTCTAAGATTTAAGCGGATTCATGATTTAATACCACAAGTAAAGATTAAATTATTAAATTTAATACCTCGGGCAACGATTAAAATTAAAAATAGTGTGTTGAAACATAATTAAATTTAATTAAAATCGATGAATATACATTTTTGTTTTCCTTTTTAATACTCTAAGCTGCCTACCTAAGCCTTATATAAAAACTTAACAAAATTTAATTAAGTTTATTTAAAAGTCTAATTGAGTCAGTAATATGTAGGAAACTTAAAAGGTTTTTTATTTTTATTTATTTTTCGTAAAAAAAAAAACTCTTGTCCGTGCCACTTACAAAGTATTGCTCATGAATAGTTTCTAAATATAAAATTGTGAGAATCATCCAGTTTGTAATAGAAAGATTTATTTAGTTTGATACTTAATACATACAAAAGTCTTGATGTAATTGCAGCGTGTAGATAAAAATAAGCCCATCATTAACGATATTTATGAAAGTCTAACCAAGGATCCACGAGCAAGTCGGGAGCATTAACGGCAATACTTGTAAATTTGAAAATCTTGATACGATATTTAGTAGCATATAATAATTTCGTGTTTATGAAAGCTCTGTATTCGGATTGCTTCTGCAAGCAATGAATTCGGAGCAAAGAATGGCATAATGTATGTAATTAAATTATCTCATGCTCAATGGAATGGCTAAGAAGTGCATGCACTCAATGGTAAGCGTTTACGAAAACTGGGCGCGTGTCCAAAGTATAAAAAAACAAGATGGCTCACGGCTTATCTAAAGTGATCGCCAAGTCTACACTGGAATGGTATGTAATTTACTGTTATTGTTACTGCAATGATAATGTAAACTTTGGGGTTATGTTTTTCTACGTTTGAGTTTTTTTTTAATTTATATATCTCTTAATCAGTCAAACAATAACCAGTGTCGGATAAATGCTTTCTTTTCTCCAAGGATCGGCAAAAAGATACGGCTACTCTCACCCTCATCCAGTATATTCTGCAAACTTTCATTAACCATATAATCTGGCGATGCAATAACAGATATTCTTATTTTCATGTTAATATATAAAACACGTACAGTCAAGTTCCTTGACGGTGTTCCACTTTAAAAGAGACAATTGTTTGAACGTTTCGTACGCCTTGAGACGTTGACGGAGAAATAATAACCAATAGGATGTTACTTTTATGTGTTAGGACGAAAAAATATCGGTCAATGTTGTAACAATAGAGTATTCTCAAATAATGATCTCCTCTGAATGTCAGAGATCGTAAAACTTCCAGAGCGGAAAACAAAGAGCGGCGATAACAATAGTCAGGGGTACATGCAGGTAAGTCACAGATTTTACTTTATTTTGTCAAAACATCGAAAGCGTCCTAATTGTTTATTTGTAAGAAGGAGGCGGAGTTTAGCTTGTCGTAAGGAACGAGGAAATGTTTCAGTAAGTGGAATACCGCGACGGAACTCGACTGTACATAATTTTTTTTGATTGTAAAAGGTATGAAAGAAAATAAAATGTCTTGGCGAATGACTCACGCAAGAAGAGCTCGGCATAATTCAGACATCGCTACAAAGAAACGCTTTTTAAACGTGGCACATTAAAATTTAATTTCGAGGGCGCACAACCGACGTTAACCAGAAATTTCGAGTTTTCTAGGCCGTAGTTACAAATCCAAGAAGAAAAGTGAATATGTGACTGAAACTTACATTCTTTGCCCGGCTGACCCAGAAGGGTATTTTGACATGTATGTATGTATACGTGTAAGTCCGTTGTGACCTCCTGTAGCGTAAATGGCTGGACCTATTGTGAAGAGCGAGGTGTCATTCGATTTGTAGACTTTCCCGGAGTGTCATAGGTAATCATACGATATTATGGATGATGATTTTATGACTGAACGGTGCAGTGGAAAGATACTTGCCTTTCACGCCGCAGGTCGTGGATCGATTCCCACATAGGACAAACATTTGTGTGCATGAACATGTCTGTCTTGAATCTGAATGTAAAGACTACCAGAGGACGGGCAGCAGCGTCCTTTTCTTAGTATGGTGGAACATACTGCAATCGCCAATCCGCCTGCCAAGCGTGGCGATTACGGCATATTTTCCACTAATGATGTGATCAATGGGGGAGGCCTGTGTCCAGCAGTGGACGATCATAGGCTGAGTTGTGTGAGGTGTGATGAATAATAATAATCATGCAGTCAGTCGAGTTTTTTAAATCAACTATTACTTGTTATGCAATGCACACATCTCTCACTTCACATAAATACAGGTCATCATCATCATTATTTAAGAACTTGTTGTCCTTGTCGGTGGAGCAATTTCCATTCTCGTCTTGCCTGTGCCATTAGCTTAACTTCATGATACGACACGACGTCTATTTTCATATAAATAAAGGTAATACACCTATTAAGTTGAAAGCTATTAAGCCTACTAACAATATTCGTAGTCTTAGCTAAGTCTAGAATTTAAATTTAAACCTTAGCTTAATCTTAATTGAGAGTGAGCCGTTGAGTTTAATGGCTTAGCAAAAAAGTACGTGCATTTACAGTTTTACACACATTAAACTTCACTTGTTAAGGAGTTAACTTTACAAAAATATAAAATAAATAAACACTATTCTTATCGCTTTCCTTTAAATATAAAATTATAAGTATATTTAATCAGATCGGAGATCATTATTGTTATATCGCGATCTCCGTACTGAACTTACTACGTACTTTGCTTATATTTTCACCGGATTGGGAGGCCGCCGAGCTCTTAGATCGCTTAAGCAGACGCTCCATGGAGTGACTGGGCACAAGGGCCTCCGAGAGGGGACCTCGGCTAGCATTCCAATTAGAGGGTGCCCGAGAGGGCCGAGGCTTGGCTCGATCGGTTGCTATCATCTGATTAGTGACGCGCGTTGGCTGTGCGCGTACTTATATATAACTATTAATTGGCCGGTGTTGCTTCCTCATTGGTCGACAAACAGATTATCATAATCGGTGAACGTATTTAACCAGTAAGCCCGTAAATCATAAGTTATATATTTCGAAAATTGGAGCGTTATTCTTCTCCTGAGTACAAACACGAACCCCCACAACCAAATTAATAAAATTTGAAGCATTCTTAAGATTACTGGTATGCGAAGAAATAAAACCTCGGTGCTTTGACAAGTCTAGGCAAGGGTCCATACAAAATGCGCACACAGCCTGTGTCTAGTGAGCCAAGTGAGTGGTAATAAAGACATCTTAAATATCACATATTCAGAGAAATGCTTCAAACTTCATTCAGTCAATAGCTATAGTAATATAAAAATCGGGCATTTGTCCAATTATAATACGCGTCCTCCTCAAATTTTTATCGTAACAAAAGTTAAATGTTGCTTTGATATTTATATAAAATTACAAAAAAAAAAAATTTTTTAAAAACGACCGAGATCAAAATTGAAAACAAGTGGCGGTTTTTGTTACAGATCAAAATAAAAAAAAAATACATATTTTTTTTATTTTGACATTTTATGGATACAGATTCTTTTATTAGAGCCAGCAAGCAAGTACACACGTTATATGAAAAATACATATGTATATTTCATAAACAATAAATCTCTGTAATTTACGTTCTGAGGATTTGTGACACTCGATCGAACCAAATATGAAAACAATATGATATGGTTTGATGAAATTTCGTCAACACAGACGATGCACAAGTCCTTATGCCCAGACAATGTTGCGGCGTCCTAAGTGCAGAACATGAAAATTTAATTTCCGCAACTCATAAATGCGACTTCAAATCGAAATTTCTCGTATTTTCTTCATGCCTGAATAAAAATGCTCGAAATAAGTGAAGCGAGCAATTTGCTTACATCATTTGCTATTTAGTAAGATATCGTTGTGCGGATAACGAAATTGGAACATCGGACGGTCTTTGCGATAGTTTGTCACTGCATTTCATGTATGGAGAATATTCACGAACATTTCAAGTTTGTACAAAACTTTCTTGAACTGCTAATAAGTCTATGTTTTAGAGAGAAAACTTGATTAGAGACAGTGAACTAGAGTTGCAAATGTACAGTCGAGCTCCTTCGCGGTGTTCCACTTACTGAAAAATTGCCTTGTTCCTTGCGACAAGTTAAACTCCGCCTCCTTCTTACAAATAACCAATTAAGACGCTATCGATGTTTTCACAAAATAAAGTAAAATCTGCGACGTACCTGCACTGTACCCCTGACTACTATTATCACCGCTGTGTTCGTTTTCCGCTCGGGAAGTTTTACGATCTCTGACATTCAGAGGAGATCATTATTTGTGGATACTCTGTTGTTACAACATTGACCGATCTTTTGTCGTCATAACACATTTAAAAGTAACATCCTATTGGTAATTGTTTCTCCGTCAACGTCTCAAGGCGCACGAACCGTTTAAACAATTGTCTCTTTTAAAGAGGAATACAGCCAAGGAACTCGACTGTACATGTAAATACGCGAATGCGTTTATGTGAATAGATAAAATTATAAAATTGCATACGTGCACAAAAACATTGGAACACAACATAATACAGAGCTCTTTACTGCATGTTAGCATACATTTGAACATATGAGAAATATGCTTTTATTTTACTGAGACGTATAGATATTTATGAAATATATATTAAATTAAGTAGCTTAGGTGTTCTTAGATAAAAGTAAATTTGTGGCCAGCATACGGCGGTAGGCTTATACCCTGTCACACTAGGAGTAAGTTACTGAGTTTAAAGGTGGATAGGGATTGATAGCGGCTATCCCGTTTTATAAGTACATGACGCTTTACCGTAGGACACAGCTGCGAAAACGAATCGGAATCGAGCTGAAGCGTAAAGCCTATAAACACACTAAGACACGAAAACGGAACGCAGAGTTTGCTCCATATTAGATTGGTTTTCGTATAGTGAGCATGTCTCTTCAACAATTCGCCGGGACGAACCAAACCCATCCCGATTTCATATCAAAGCAAGTTTCTCTTCGGTTCCGGTTCACTTTTGCGGCTGTGTGGTGTTATACTCTTGTAGATAAACATAATAACCGTTGCAATTTATGAATTGTATCATTATGTTTTACGTTAAGTTTGTAAAGAGATAAAATTGTAGCAAGGCAATATTAATCTGCTTTTAGCCTATGAATTGGAAATCGAAATAGCTGAAATAAAAATTAACAAAGAATTGTTCAAAGTAATGTAAAAGAATGACAATGTCTAAATATTTCTATGTCAATTTGTCACAATTCAGTGCGGTCAGACAGATTGAAATTGTTGACTGGTGTAATCGTAATTGTATTAACCCGGTTTACGCATTAGCTTTAACAGTGTTTATTTTTTTTACAGAAGTTCACAATGTGTTATTACAGACTTCGAACTAAATGAATTATTTGAAGATTTTGAATTACTTCATTATTTTCTTGTCCTGCTCCTACACTATGTGAGGTCGGCACAACAGGTTTTCGTCTTTTAAATTAATCAATTCAGTCGTTACCCCTTTCTTAATCATGTCACGCAATCTAGCCATCTCTTTTTAGGACTACCATTACCTACATAGTCCCCCCACTTTCACGTCTAAAACTTGAAATTGATATGGGCTTACGTTTAAATCTTAGACTAGATTTGTTATTTAAATTTCAATAGTTTATTTTAAGAAAGTTTATATTAATTACCTAATTTCCTAATATACATACAAAGAATATGTCTTCAAAGAAAACATCAAACGGGAAAATGTAAACCAACGGGCAATTGTATAAACTGTACGGTGATTCAAAGTAAATCAACTAATGTACGAGCAACTAACGCCCCCGTTCAGAATAATTATGAATGTACTTATTACTAAATATTTTGCCGCATATTGGTTTATAAATGATAAGGTTTTTTTAAATGTTGATTATAAATAATACGGGTTTTTTTATGTTGGGTAATTGAACCTTTCTGAATAACACGGTCCGTATTTTAAATTTTTTCGTTTTTTTTCCTTAAAAATAAACATCTCTGGTTTACACATAAAGCGTATCGTCAACTTTTCGTATTTACTAGATACCTGACTAACGAAGCGGTAAATTAAGTGTTCGTTTACTGGCTGTTTAGGGGTTAGTGTCGTTGAGATAAGAATAATGGCAGCGCGGGGTGTGCAGGCAGAAGGGGGAGGGGGTGTAATTATGTGACGTGCGAACTGATAGGAACATAAAATACTAGCAAGCATAAATCTTTTTACCACATAAGCAGTTAACATTGGATGGGATTGCTGTCAAGCGCTAGTTCATTCGTTATAAAAAAGTAAAATGACAAAATTATACAATTCAAGGCCAAAACTCCAGCTACAAAATCCGGGGCCCAAAAGTGAAGCCACTTAAAAGTAACCAATTGGTGACTTCGTAAAATTTTGTCGTCATTTGGCACGATTTCGAAAACGTATCACTCGGTATAAAATCAAAATTCCCGTGAATAATTAATAAAATATAAAAGATGACGGTGAGCTGTAAAATCGTGTAAAAACCACCTGAAAGTTCCAAAAGTAACACTAAATTCTCTCGGATAAAAATCGACACTACGAGTCATTTTATCCGTAAGTCATTTTTGAACATCAAATTTGTATCCAACACTATCTGGAGGCTTCCTAAATCTATGTCCTTCCACTTACGATGGGTTTGGGTAAAAATAATTTAGTTTATCAATCTTCTCTTTTCACCTGAACTGTATTCACAGTAAAATAATATTTACCCAGACGCAAAAACTTAGGCTATATTTTTTATTATCATGCTATATTAAAATTGTATTGTGCTACGACGGACCGGCAAACAGCTAGTTTGCAATAAATAAATAACTTTAATCAATACATTGTAACAATTAGTACCTATATGTATTTAAGTGTATAATGAACTTTCAAAATTACACAGTAATTTATAAGTTTTAATAAACTATGTGAATTTGGATATATTTCGAAATAAATTTAAGAGCAAAGTTTCGCACTTCTGTCCGTCTTAAACTTTATCGTCAGAGCTTTGTATTTCCTTTGATCTTCAAGTGTTGTATCAATTTCTCGAACATTGAAAACTTCTTTGTTGTTTTCGTCTTTATGCGGATATAGTTGTATTGTTGAACAGTTTTATTAAACTTGTTCGCTGACATATTCTTCTTTGAATTATTTTAGCGATAAAATGTATCTATGAAATATACAACAGTTCGAACAAGTAAAATTAAATATTTATTGTTCTTTTTTAAAAATATAGAATAAGGTGTAAACGAGCGGCGAATCGCTTAACATTAAGTGAACCGACGTCCATGGATGTTCGCAACACCAGAGAAAGAGCAGATGCGTTGCCGGCCTTTAAGGTAGTTATTTTTTATACTCTGTACCCTATTTAGTACTCGAGATGTTCATATTAAGGCCTATAAAATTATTGTACGTTTATAAACTTATACAAGTTGCAGCTTAATCAATAAGTAAGTTAAGTTTTAAACAAATGTTTAGGAGCTTATATTTAATTATTTCATTTTTCAACTTTTTTTATAATTTCTTTCTTACCTCTTTCATAAAGGGAACATGTCGGCCATTTTAAAATGCACTTCTTATGCGAGATCACGTCCCTCGTAGTCAAAGTACTGTCATAAGCATTTCTGCCTCAGTAACGTGCTAGAAATTAAAAATGTGTGATGAATCAGTTTAGCACAAGTTATTAAGGAAGAGAAGTGGATTATTAAAATTACACGACACGGGAAATCTTTGCTTTTAGTTTTTGTTGTTTATCGATATTACGTTCTTCATTAAATTATCGTCATTTTTTTACATACAATTTATGTTAATAACGTATATTTGGCGAAATATCCCATAATTCTCGTTTTATTTCTCATAAAAACGTTAGCAGACGTTTTAAAATCGAAAGCGTGCGCATGTGAAAATGTCCATATACTCTTCAATAATAATCAACTTAAAAAAACACGCAAAGCTCTCGTTGTGTATTTTGTTACAGTAATATGTAACTAGGTGGCGTTGTCTTCGATCTTAAAATAAATGATGATGACAATGATCATGGTCATAAGTAAGACATGAAAATGTCACCGGTCCTTGATATCCTCGAAAATGTACAAAATTTTATATCAATGTAATGTCTTGAAGTGGATGAAATTCGAGTTCCAAGATTCAATTACATACATAGTTACAAGCAAAGCCAATAAAAGCGTGTTATAAACAAATAAGTAAGCCTGTGTAAAATTGACAAGAACATAAACAATGACGAGTTGTAGTAATACGACAAAAGATGATTTGAAAAGAATTGCAAAACTGTACTCCTAAAATTTACTTATACTTAACACTTCGACACTTTGGTGTCTTATAGGATCGTGATACTTTGTGACCATATTTTATTTATATTGTACATATTTTATTTTACAACATAATTTAAAAAAAATATATTTAATTTACACTTGTCAATTCTTACCGTTAATTTATTTTCAGGTCTATAGCTGATGGGTTAATGGCTCTTGGGTGAGGTTAAGTTACCATTTTAATGTACGCTTCTAGTAGTTTGTAAGATTGCGATCACTTCGTACACTGCTTTGTTTATTACTATCAGTGGCTTTTTAGTTGACATTTATCTAGTAGACAAAAAAGAGCCAGAATAAAAAGAAAAACGTTGCAGTTCGTAGCTTAATTATTTATAATATAAAACATGAATATGGATACAAATACAATATTTTAGATCCAGTCTAAGACTTCTTCCTTAACCACTTCTCCTTTTTGCCTACAAAAATCCCGCAACAACCAATAAATCAATATTTTAATAAAATATTACAGTTATGCAAAAGGAAAATAGGCTATTATTATCTGGAATAGATAACCCATCTCTAAATACAGTAAGAACGGTATGATAAGAGGTCGATCAGACGATACCTCACGCCACGTCGGGTTACTGGCCACAAGTCAAAGCTCTATATTGACACGCACACTCATACAGATATGACGCCGCGCCAAGTTGAGTTGCATTAACTATAGTAAATCGTGTGGCAAATTATATTTCAATGATCCTCCTTTATTCTAATATTCATAGTTTTTATATAAAATCAAGTCTATTTGTACTTAATGTCTGGTCTAGGCTATGTAGGTACGTAGGGTGCGTAGTTATGTAGGTTACGGTGTAGCTACGTAGCGTAGCTACGGCGTAGCGTCTACGAGTAATTTGTTGCACCAATTTGTAAGGAAGCGACAACTCGTTAGTAAAACGGTAATACAGGTAAAGTTTGCGCATTGTAGGTTGTAGCGTAGAGTACACTGGCTCGCAGCGGAGTCCAACACCCCGCTAATTGCTTCTCTATTATTCATTCGACGCTCTGAAAGTGGTGTTGTTCTCTTACTTATTTTTATTTTGTTTTTTTTTTAATTTTATTTAATTTTACAGGTTTTGTTTACTGTTCTAGGTGAACAGTAAAGATTACTTGTTTTTTTTAACGATGTTCATATTTATAGTTCACGTTTTAATTTACTTACGTTTTCAGTTTCAGTACAATTTAATGAAGTATGTATATACGACATTACAAACATACCACTATCATTCGTACTAATTGCAGGTGTTGTATCATTGATTATTAATAATAGCAAAAATATTCAAAAATAACGATATGCATAAGTTGCGTGCGAAAAACAAAATAGGCGGTGCATTTGCTCAGCAGCAGACCTGCAACTACGCACAGATTGGAATACCCATTGAACCCGAGTCTAATGTTGGGCTGCTTACATCTTCTGTGCTGTTGA
>DWLR01004922.1:0-11523 GCA_018246295.1 Papilio alexanor hazarajatica | reverse complement strand
AAAGTAGTAAGCAAGCGTGTCATCGAATGTATGACCACGTCATACGCTGTCAAGAGATAAGAATGCATTGTCAGACTTAATAGGGGGAAGAGTTAGAGCAAGAAGAGAAGTAATTAAATCTTCTCTGATTAACCAATAATATTTTTTTTTATTATAGGTTTTAAGTTTATTAAAATAAGAAATATATGTTTACAATCATTCTTTCTTTTACCTGTGAAAATTATTCTTATATTGATTCTTTGGCTTATTTCGAAAATTTTTTATTTCACTTTTAATTTAATGTTTTATCTTATTTAGTTCTCACCGGAAATATATATTTTTAAGACTGGTAAAACATTTTTTCACAAGGCAATGTCAATGTCGCAGGTTCGCGCTGTGCGCGATGGCGCAAGGAAGAGACCTGAACCTGGACATCCTGCGCGTGCAGGGCTACCGGTTCTTCTGCAACAAGCTGTGGAACGCCACCAAGTTCGCGCTCATGTACTTCCCCAAGGATACCACTTATAAGGTGAATATACAGGGGTGTTACACAATAAAGGGGTTGATACACAATAAAAAAAACACGTATCGAATGTAAGCTTACGAGGCTGTACACAAAAAATTGACTTAATATCTTCAATAGTTTAGCCACAGGACCATTTTTTTATTATAGGTAATTTTCAACACACTATATGTCAAAAGGTCACAAAATAAAATGTCAAAGGCCAATGTCCTACATCGAAGATTCTACGCGTCGCCGTTCCTTCAATGTCATTTATTTCTGCGGTCAAGGCCAAGGTCAATTCATTCTAGTCCAGCTGTTTTAAGCTTGTAACAATATTTGTATCATTTACTTTGTTAGAAAAATTTACTTTAATGTTTATGTGTATTCACTTATGTGATTAGTATTTTATTATTATGTTTTATGGCATCAGTAGAGGTTGTGTTTTCGTTTATTGTGTTAACATCCTGTATAAGTGCGATAGTGTCTTAGTCAATGATCAATGTTTCATGAAAGATGAAACGCAAATAAGTAGTCAAGAGTCGCAAATGCATTGAAAATTTTTATTCAACAAGTAACTTAAGCCAGTCTTATTAAGGTGTTGGGGATAGTTTTTTTTTTTGGGCAATTTGTAATAATATAATCCAATGTGTTTGAATAAGACAACAGTTAATCACAGATTTATCAATTTTTTTTATACTTTTTAATATGCTCACGCTAAATATGGTTGCCACAAAGGTAAGTATGAAAATTAAGTAAAAAGGGTAATAATAGAGGACATCTTCCTTATCAGATCAAGCATAGAATTTACAAATACAAATACGAATACTTGAGTTAGACATTTAAAAATTATAAACGATAAGTAATTTTCCGATCGTCTTGACTCAACATCTGTTACTATTGATGTTATATTGCGGGAAATATGAATTGTTTCTGGTGCTAGGTGCATACGAACAGCCTTCCACCTCTGGCGGCGATGGACCGCTGGATGCTGTCCCGGCTGTCGCTGGCGGTGCAGAGGGTGAACGCCGGCTTCCAGAGCTACGACTTCCCGTCCGCCACCACGCACTGCTACAACCTCTGGCTCTATGATCTGTGTGATGTTTACTTGGTCAGTTTGTAATATTATTCTCTTTTTATCTAATACGGATCTGAAAGGCGGTCACTAGGCTTATTAGATTTCAAATGTAATAAGATTGATTATGGCCAAACTAAAGAATATCGTGCTTAATAAATTTTGTCCTGGTAAGAAAGACTAGCAGGCCATGTAGTTTTCAGCCCATGGTATCGTTGCGCCAGTTTAGAGGAGCCTTCAAATAACATATAGAAGAATAAATCATAAGTAAATATATCGTAAAAATATAATGTAATAATAAATAAATTATTAAATTAAAAAAAAATAGATATAAAAAAACACTAAAATAAAAGTTAAATTTAATTTAACTTCCAATTTTAACTATTTCAAAAGTTTCTACTATAAGTTTATCTACTGATATTTTCCACAGGAATATCTGAAGCCAGTATTCGCAGCCGGTTCGGACGGCGAGAAGGAGGCGGCGAGGCGGACTCTGTACACCACTCTGGAGTTCGGCTTGAAGCTGCTGAGTCCCTTCATGCCGTTCGTCACCGAGGAGCTGTACCAGCGGCTGCCGAGAGCCGACGCGTCCTGCCCGTCCATATGCGTTGCTAGTTTCCCAACTGTGAGTGAATCTGTGCAAATGGTAACCTGCAGTAGTTATAAATATACATAACAAATTACCAACTACACAATAAAATATAGCTTAGATTGTTTACTCCCTGATAAAAGACAAAGCAATCAATTTTTTCATTTTTATATTATCGGTCTAGATAATATGTAAAAAATCAATAATACATGTAACTCAAAAAATTAAATATGATATATTGAGGAATTCATTTACAAAACTAACAGTATGCATTTTTTTATAACGAATATTTTGTTTAATATATGTACAGTCGGGTTCTTTGGTGGTATTTTACATTAAAAGCGACAGTCGCGTCAGCGTTTCGTACGCGTTGAGACGTTGACGCAGAAACAATAGCCAATAGGATTCCACTTTTAAATGTGTAAGGACGAAAAAAGTTCGATCAATGTTGTAACAAGAAAGTATTCAGAAGTAATGATTTCGTCTTAATGGCGGAGATCGTAAAACTTCTAGAGCGGATAACAAAAACAGCGATGAAAATTTGTCAGGAGTACAGTGCAGGTACGCTACAGATTTTATCAAAATATCGATAGCACCCTAATTGGTTATTTATAAGAAGGCGGATTTTAGGTCTTCGCAAGGAACGAGGCAATTTTTTTGTAAGTGGAATATCGCCAAGGAACTCGACTGTACATATTTTCAATAAATCCTCGAAAAATTTGTATGAGTAAACATAACACCTCTGAATGGTATAAGGAGAAAATTAAGCAGTCTTTTAAGTGAGCCAACAATTCTTTAAACAAATAATAACTGTCTTATTTTGAATTATTTAAGGAGTCTGACACACCATGGCGATCAGAGCAACTGGAATCCGATGTGGATACTGTCTTGAAGATGGTTCACCTGATCCGTTCCACTCGCTCCGAATACAATCTGACCAACAAGCAGAAGACCACAGCTCACGTCATCATCTCACCAGAACTGAAGGTGGAAGAGTTAAAAGCGCTGATGAGGAGTCTACAGTCTCTAGCTAACAGTGAACTGAGCGACGAACAGCCACCTACAGGGTGTTCTATACTCACTGTGTCCGATAAGATTGAAGTGCATTTGGTTCTCAAGGTAATATTTTGTTTATAGTAGTAGTACACGGAAACAAACGAGGAAGTAGTTTACCTTTATGATTGAATATCCCAACTGACCATCATTTTGTAATAATTGAAAGAGACTAGAGCCATCCATCTCTCTCACACTTATTCTTAATTTTCAGTATGAAATAATTAAAGATTCGTTTTATACTTGTTTTTCGCGTGTAATGCTGCACTGCACGAAGTACAAGTAAAACAAATTTTTTATCTAAACTATTATAAATCCTTCCTTACTTAACCCCCCTTTGATTTAAACCCCCCTATAACGAGAAAGTTAAACGTAAATCATTTATACGTAACGCGTTATACGAGGTCATAGGATCGTGTTTTACGAGAATGCTCGTACAATGCGTTTGACTATAATGCGGAACTAATATACCGTGTTATAGGGGGGACTAATAAATATTCCCCATAATATATGTTTGCTTTACAAATGTTCACCCGCATATATATGTTAACAGGGCCTGATAGATCCTGAGAAAGAGATCACGAAGCTTGAAAAGAAAAAAGATTCACTGTCACAGACCATAAGCAAGCTCCAGCAAGCAATGGCTGCGGATGATTACTCTGTTAAAGTACCAGTGGAAGTGCAAAAAACTAATACCGAAAAACTCACCCAGTCGCAAGGCGAGCTGGAGAAACTTGATAAAGCTATGGCAACACTAAAGCTAATGTAACAAATGAAGATTATGTAATTGTGAATATTTATATAATTTCAGATTCTTTATTTGTATAGCTGAATGTTTTCTTATTAATAAGATTAGGTAAAAAAATATAATGCATTTTGTAATAACTAAGTATTCAACTTGTGTTCAATGTTCGAATGGAACATTACAATCATTTATTTATGAATACATTACTTTTTTATCGTATTTTATTCAACTTCACTTTAATTATCTATAAATATTGCAGTGAACAGTTTAAAAGCAATATACATAATATAGAGTATAGACCATGTCCAATGCAATGTACATTTTGAAAATTACAAATTTATTTATGTTTTATTACAATTTTTTTCTGTAAATGTGTTGTTTTATTTTTGAAACTACAGAATTAGTGTATATTTTATATTAATTGGTTAGTAATTTTTGTTTGTCTTGTCGAATGGATAAATGAGTATGTTAGGCGAAGCCTGGACGTAGTGCCAGTAATACGAGTAGATTAATTAAGGATCAAATGTTTAGAATGATATGGGTATGTTATGAAATGGGAAGAATGGTATGTGCCAATTAGAGTTTTTGATAGGAATGTTGAAGTATGTGTCGGTAGGAGTAGCATTATAAAAGATGTACATATGTATGAACTATGTGAATGGCGATATTATTAAGGGAGTGACGACTGTAATGATGGACAGATCAATGTGAAAGACGGAAAGATATTGTGTCGACCTCATATAAAGTGGTATAGATTTGGTAGCCACTCTTCTTGACTAGGCGCACTAATTCGTTTTTTATATTATGTATAACCGCCAGCGAATTATGCTAATAATTCAGGACAACGAGACTACATTATCGTGCAGATTTGTATATATTGGGTGTATTTGAATTTTTTGTAAAATAACTCTTTCTTTTTAAGCTTAATTTTTATGTTACTCTTTTTATAATAAATGTAAACAATTTAGTACATCAGAAATTCTTCATTATTCTTATACAATCTTTTCTGAACGCTCTCAAAGTGTAAAATTAAATGTCAATGTCATTGTATTTTGGGTTATGTTATTATGTCCGATTGTATTTTTGACTTTACTTGAAACTGAAACAAAACAAAGGAAATGGTTATTTTTATTAGCTTTTATTTTGTGATTTGATCACTTAAAATTTGTTACGTAATTGTTTAACGTTTTTTAAACCTGTATTATTAGTAGGATTATTAAAATAATTCTTCTAGATTTAAAATGGAATTTCCGACACTCGGAGAGCACTGTCAAAACGAAGATTGTAAACAAAAAGACTTTCTGCCTTTACAATGTAAATGTGGGAAGGTATACTGCCGAGAGCACTTTGGTGAACATTGTACCTCTGGTCTTTGTGAAGTGGCTCCTAAACCAAAAGATATCAGATTAAAAAATGACGATGAAATATTTAGATGTTCGAGCAAAGGCTGTAAAAAAGGCAGTTTACATGAGATGCTGTGCAACAAATGTAATAAACACTATTGCATTGAACATAGGTTTCATCCGTAAGTATTTTTTATGGAAACACTACATTTATTAGAAAGAAATGGTAACATGCAAGTTATGATAATTCTGGGACATTAATCACATATGGCCTTCTGATCCCAAAGCTGAGCTTGTACTGTGGTAACCAGATAACTGATACACTACTTACTTACTTTTCTTTTGTAAATATATACGATTATAGATAGTTACACCCAATTAGAGTTAAGACAAGCTGACATGTTCATGCATACAAATGTTTCTCCAACGTGAAAGCCAATTTACCAGAATCTTACCAACCACTTATCAACTGGTCTGTCAAAAGTTATTGTATATTTAAAATGTTAAGTAATTTAGTCATAGTAACAGCAACTGTGCCATCAAAAGTAAAAAGTAGGTTAAGCATATAACATGTATGATGTCATAAATCTTAACATTTAAATAAAAATTTTTAGATCATGCCCTGAAATAGATGATGAAACTATGGCACAGAAAATAGAACAGTATGAAGCTCCAAGAAAGCAATTTCATGAAGCCAACAAACACTTACAGCAGAAGGTGAGATAATATGTTACTTTAAGAAATTATCTTTTAAGGATTAGAATATTGCAAAATTTTAATCAACAATATACTAGTTTAATTAGTGATTTGCTCAAAGCCTTAACAGCAGTCACTAGTAAAAGAAAACCCTTACAGTTTCAATAAACTATGCGGGATATGGTATATTAACCTTTTTTTAGTGAACACTTAATAATTACAATTATTATAGAGTGTATTTACTAAAAAAAGTTAATATACCTTATCCTCTATAAGATTTAGTCTTTTTTTTTGTAAATAATGTATGTATGATGAAAGTATTCATAAGTACTTTTTATTTATTTTAGATAACAGAAAACATAAGGAAAGCTCTACAATCATCAGCAAAAGTTAAGACTGCAACAAAAATTCATTTGATGAGGATAAAACAGAAGGCTTTAGGTCCCAAGTCCATACCAGCAACAGAGAGAGTATATTTTGCTATAAAAAAACCTTCTAACATCAATGCGAAGCCAATTAAAATTATTTCAGATATAGATAATGTGGAACAAATTGAAACAGTGAGCTTAGATCCCGACCTTAATGGCACTGTCCCAATATTTATCAGTTCAAAGTGGTCCCTTGGTAGGGTACTAGACAGTATTTGTGATACTTGCAACATTAAAAATGATAACAATAAGTTTGGAGAAGTAAAACTTAGGCTTTTCAGACAGTTAGATGGTTACTGTATAAGCCCTTTAAAGATGGATGTAGAAATGAATGATTTATTAACTAAAGAAATATTAGTGGAAGGCGACAAATTAGTTGTGGAATATATTAGTAATAGTGTATTGATTAATTTGGATGACAATTCTCATATATTTCTGATAAGTTCATAATTTAAGAGAAAATTTTCGGAAGATATACATTTTATTAATAGACTACAACTATTCAGATCATCTTGGAAATCATCTCAAAATACACAGCTTAGTGTAATACAAGTAGGAAAATTAAGAAACAATTTAAAAGCCAAATTAGCCGGCCGTCATGAGAAATGTAATAAAAAGTTTGTAACAGTGATTATGTGAATAAATATTTTTAAGTCATGTCTTGTGTGTTTATGGTCAACCCAGTGTTTATTACAGCTTATTAGTCATTGAAATGGTTGGTACTGTTGTAATGTAATGTATATGTATATTTCATGATAATTTGTGAATACTTCATGAATTAAGCATTATTAACAATCATGTCCGTTCTAAATGGTTTATCATATTAACTCTTGATATTTATTCCTCGGTGTTGCCAGCATCATCTCGTAAGTAATGTTTATATGGGCATTTGAATTGCATCTGAAGTTTTGTAATCAAACAACAAATTGTAATAAATAATAGTATAATAATATCATTAGCATTAGCCTAGACTTAATCCTAAAATTTAAGTTTAGACTTAACATAATTAAAGCACGACTTCTCCATTCTCTTTGCTGACTTGCGATTGTGATCTATTGTAATCAATTAGCGGCATCAGGGGCGCGGGGGCTGAGGGGTTAGTCTGAGCGGTCGGGGGCGGGGTCGCCGCTAACTTGTACTTCTCTATCAGCCAATTAAACTTCCCGGTGCGCGCTATCAAAGTTATTAGGTCCCGTCGATACTGTTTTGTCAAGATGGCGTAAAGGAATGGATTCGCACAAGCGTTCAGCGGATAGAAAAACACTAACAAAACCTTTCCATGACTCACGTCGACTAGAGGCAGGCCAACGAGCGCTGTCACACCAAAGAACGCGACCGGCGCCCAGCAGAGCAAGTCGGTACCTATTAACAACGCCATTTTGTTCGCTATCCGACGCTCGGCCGCTGCCGCCGCCCCTCTCCCGCCGTAACTCTCACTCCCTCCACCCAAAGATCTATATATCTGCACGTAGCAAACGACTATCGTTACCCACGCTATGGCATTGGTAAGGAATAAAGAACCCTGATACACCGCGTCCCCGACGCCGACACTCTCCACGGGCTGGCAGATGGAAGTCGAAGAGTAATCAGACACGCCGGCTAAAGGCAAGCTGGCCATTAGAAGGGAGAACAGCCATCCCCCGAGCATAATCTTCGCGGCAGCGCCCAAAGAGATTCGCCTCTCTAAGTAAATCGCGTATGTAATTGCAAACCATCGCTCGAGGGTAACAATTGTCAAAGTAAAGACAGAGAGTTGTCCGGAGAAAACGGAGAGGAAGCCAGCTATCTTGCATCCGACGCCGTACTGCCAGCTATACGCGAAGTTGAAGAACTCGCCGTACGACCTGAGGTCTACGACCGCGATCATGAAGAGGTAGACTCCCGTGCAGAGGTCCGAGAAGGCGAGGTGGCACATGAGGAACCGGGGCACGGTGAGCTCGGCGTGGTTGGTAAGCAGGACCAGCAGGACCGCGACGTTGCCAACCACCGCCGCGGCAATGACGAACCACACGCTAGCGCGCAGCCACGACCAGCCCATCACATCCTCACAGGGATTTAGTGCATCTGGTAGTGGCATGCATTCCACTTTGCGCCGGCTGTAAGGAACACAGTTATGAAGTTATGAAGTGAACTTCATTGCATTATTTTATAATGCAAGTTGTGATTTAGAGAATGAGAAAAATGAGAGTGAGAGAGAGTGTCGCAAAAAAGCCATACAAAGTTTTACACAAAATGATCCCTGTCAATATCTAAGTATACGTGAAACCTACGTATACGTAGGTGAAACGTCTAGCTAGTTTGTTTAAGTGAATATTTCGCAATTTTTGGCTCCTTCCTATCGAAGGATATAGCGTACAGTTACGCTATATCCTTCTCTCTTATGTAACGGAATGTGCCTCAACGTGACAGAACAATGAAATTTCAAATACGATCCATGTTCAATTTCAATAAAATTATTTTTGCGTTTGTAAGGCACAAGTTCAATAAAGGACATTAGAACTTGCTTACAGTATCATTTAATAACCTTAAACTGAAGTTTCCGCAAGCCGCGAAGTAGGCGACGCCGTGTGAGAGCGTGTCGTTGACAAGTTCATGGAAGTCGCCTTGCAGGTCGTCCTCGAAGCTGCCCGTGTCGGAGGAGTACTCCTCGCTGCCCACCTCGTACTCCTCGCTCGTGGTCGCATCGTCGATTGCTGTCCTATAGATACACATAATTATAAAGAGACTTTAAAAAAAGAAGGAGGTTCTCGATTGTCAATAAGTAATGTTTCTCAAAGTTCTACTGTCCCTAAGTAAACTATCTGAAAAACTGAAAATTTCAAAATAAGTTGATTCCTTGCCAATTTGCTACGCAAAACAAATTGCAAAATGATTAAATAGTATCAGTTGAGAACATCAATCTCAAATTATTGTTCGAATGGAGTCATAATTAGAAAGGAATTGCAAACAAATAAATTCATCAAATCACTAACGATCATATTGTAAGTAGCCATTTTAAGATTCGATAGTGCCGTCTTAAGGATAGTTAAGTTACAAATTGCTCTTTTGTGACAACTTTTCTCAATCTAAAATATTTAAAATTAATGATTGAGATATTTTAAACTTTGACTTTTGAAAAAAAGATAGGCATATTCTATTACACATATTTTCATTATACTCGTAGGTCATATTTTGACTCTGAGTCATTTGTAGCCGTAAACTTGTTGGAAAAGCCATATCTCGATATTTTGCGGTAATCATAAATATACTAATGACTTACTCTTGGGCGTTATCGACGCCAAATTTATATACTTTGGAAGAGTTCAGGGATCGCCGTAGTCTCTTCGCCGCAGACAACTGCCGGCACTTCTGTTGAAAGAAATTTGTTAATTTAGCTCCATTGAATATCTATAGTTTGAATATAGGTGTTTTTGTTATTTTTCTACTTGACTGAATGAAGCGAAAAGCAGTGGTTTTTCTGTAGCATGAATAGGCCGGCTTCACCGGTGAAATACCTCGCAGAAAACAGGCGTGAAGTAAAAGTACAGCGTAGTCGTGTTATCCTTCCCAACCTTTTCTGAGTGGAAAAGAATGGGAAGGGGTTTTGATGGGGATCTTTTTCAGTTTATCCCCTCCTATGTCCATTAAAGGTAAGTAATGCATCTGCAACTCAGCTTGTTGCAGATGCCAATAGTTGTTGCCTGATGAAAGCGCTTGTTCGCTTGCTACCTTATTATATGAGAAACTATTGGGTCAGTTCGGCGATCAAGTCAAACTAAGATGTATTTTAGAGTACATACTTGCGCCATTATGGCTATTTGCGTCTCATACAATGCGTGGCGCGCAGGGTTGTGCCGTTCAGGGAACGCGAACGCGCAGCAATGGAAATGATGCGTCAGGAATGCCTTTTGCAGATGCTGTTTAGGAACATAAAATTGAGTAATGTAAAAGTAAAATAAGAAATAAAACCTCCTCTAAAATATCTTAAGCAATTGTCCAAGCAAATTGTTATATAAATTTTAACTATTATAGATTTTAAATAAAATAAAATTATTTGTCGTTTCGTAGTGTCGTACCTGAAATTCGTAAATCGATGGAATGTATTTAAGAGAAGGAGTTTTCTCTATTCTTAATATTTCTAACTTCTCTAAGCCTTTTGTGGGCAGCGAAGTTATGGCTGTACTGCTCAAATCTCTGTAATAAGTTTATAATACATTAAGAAGTTAAATAAAATTAGATCGCATTTTTCGAATAGCAACAAACAGAGAAACGGCAATTCTTAATAACCTGACTGATATATGTACCATAGAAAGTGTACATTATTTTTACAGTTCAGGCATAAGCTTTAGGAAGTATACTAACAGTTGTCGCAATAATAGGTTCCCAGCGAAGGCTAAGTCGTTCAACCGTTTCAGTTTCGAATTGCCGCGGAAACTCCTGAAATAAATTTTACATTGGAATTACCTTTCGGAGTTTCAAATTACTTAACGTACCGCGATTTTTTCACAAAAGGAATAACAAAGAAGCGATTAACACGACTTTATGACATTGCAATTGTTCAACAATATTCCACAGACCATAGAGGCTTTTAGGTAAAGTTGAAGCAGTTATTCTGACAGGCTTTATATTAAAAGAATTCAATATGAATTAAAAATAAATCACCAAGCCATCCTATGGCATTTGATGGAAATGTAAAATCCATTATTATTAATTAGCTGTATACGTTACTCAAAAAATAGGTAACCAATACTTACAATTTAGATATTTGAGCGTTCTTAAACGCGTGCGCAGGCACTTCTTCTATCAAGTTGTAGCTTAAAGAACTAAAATAAAAAAATGTGGGTGTTACTTTTTCTAAGTAGTTCACATAATCTTTTAAATTTTTAACAGCAAAACCGACTCATCCTAAATCTACGAATATGTCAATTTGAGGTACTTCTTCGGAATCCAAGGTTCAATGTCATTCAAAAGAAATGGAACCTACTTGAGAATGGCCCCTTTCCAAAACTTTTATTTCTTGAATAGAAACTTGTTCACAGTTGATAGCTAGTAATTAAATTCCTATCTTAAGAAGAAGTTACATCTTACTTAAATCCTACTACTAACATATGTACATATATGATTTATATATATA
>DWLR01004921.1:0-11524 GCA_018246295.1 Papilio alexanor hazarajatica | reverse complement strand
GACAAACATTTGTGTGCATGAACATGTCTGTTTGTCTTGTGTCTGGATGTAAAGACCACCGAAGGACGGGCAGCAGCATCCTTTTCTTAATATGGTGGAACATACTGCGATCGCCAACCCGCCTGCCAAGCGTGGCGATTATGGTACATTTTCCCCCCAATGATGTGATCAATGGGGGAGGCCTATGTCCAGCAGTGGACGATCATAAGCTGAGGTGGTGGCTTTTACGTAAAACCTCCTTAACCGATTATCATTAAACTAGTTATATATATTCTCTAAGGTATTGGGAGGGATACAGGATAGTTTTAATTACAAAAAAATTACGGAGAGTAAAAAATTAATTATATTATAAATGCGAATATTTGGATGGACGTTTGTCACCAGGTAACTACATACTAGGTGAACAGATCTGGACTAAATTTGGCACAGCGATAGATTATATTCTGGAACATCACTTAGGCTTGTATCTTGGAAAAATTTACGGTTCCCGCGGAACGTTTTTCACGCAGAAATATGTATATGTTTACATATAGATACATCAATATTGAATTCTACGCGGACGAATCAATCGCGGGCAATATCAAGTAAACCTCTTGCTAGTTTACCATCTTCTTCTATATAAATAAAATACATGAGAGGACTACTCATAGCATTCTTACTGAGGATATTATTGCTTATAGATTGTTATTGACATAGCTATAAATTCACTTATAAGCTGATGTAATATCCTGCTCTCTTATTTTAATTTACAGCCTACACATTTCGTGACAGTGGTCGTCAGTCCACTATAGACTGGCTGAGTCAGCCTTTAGGTCACGCACAACACAACGTTGCCCCGTCGTACAAGGCCAAGTTGATAATTACAACACATCGTAAGAATAATTAATAGACTAGAATAGAATAGACAGAGATAGAATTGTAAAAAGCCACCATGTTACTGCAGTATTAAAGATGTTAACATCTCTGTTTGTCTGCTATGCTTCTTCGTTTCTTATAACATACCACCTCAGTCGAATGACGACATAGTGTAGATGCTTTGGCCTGCAATAATATAACTATAATAACGAACATAGAGTAGTTATTTTGCTTGTTGTAGATGTTGTTTAGCTAAACTGTGTAAATTACGTTAAACGTTAGTCTCTTATTTTTCACGCATAGTACTTGTTTTTCATAGTTTATTACATTAATTGGTATGCCACATTTCATCATCATCTCCCTGTCATTTTTTCCCACCTATGTACGTAGGGTTGGCACTTTCATATGTTCTAGACTGTACTGTAATCCATACTGTAATTGGTATTGGCTATAGTTTGTAACGGCCGGCTGCCTGCCTGACGCCAATCTACCCGTTCCCATTCTTCCCTTTTTTGAAAAGAGTTGGTAGAAGAAGAGGAGTAGAATTGGGGACACCTCACTCATCAGCTGAAACGCAGAAAACTTGTACTTCTGTCCTGTTCCTGTCTTCTATTAGGCCGTGGTATTCTACTTGGTCGAGCGCGCCATACGCATAGCGCGTTACCTCATTTAAGAACTCAAAAGCTTTACAATAAAGTCACCTTAGCCAATTCTATAAAAGTATATATAGTGAGATTTGTCATAACTGTACTATGATTTAAGATGAACATCTAAAGATATTTGTTTTTAAGTGTTAAATAGCAATTCAATCTATCATACGCCAAGATATGTTCGACAGTTTTATCTCCTGTACACAAAGTAGAGAACAAATTACATGCAGTCTCAATGATCGGTCAATAATGAGTGAATGAATAATGAATCAATCTGACCTATTTCATTGCCTGGCAATAACTGGCAAATATGTCTTTATATAGGAATAATCTTGGTCAATATGGATTTCTCAGTATTCTATTGTTTATTGTCTAAGACGTGAATCTATATTGACATTTGTGCTATGATGAAATTAGAGACACTAACGAAGAGTGAGTAGTTCTTCAGATGAGTAGGTAGATATAATTTTATAGGTTACTTCAAGTCGGTCGGTTTCGAGAACTGATAGTAAAATACTAATGGGATAAATTATGCGATTAATACAATAAGTAGAATCCAATTCATTAATTCGTATTTTACTATTAAAACAAGTTACATGCGATGTAAAATGCTTTTATTTTATTCCATTGTTTAAAAGTATCCGTTTATTTGGTATGTAATAATTAATATATTAAATCATATATTGTAATATTATGGACAGTGTCGTCTTTAACGTTGATCTGATTAAAATAGTATTCAAATAGATAATTCTGTCGAATTGATTTCACCCGCTCAAAGTAAACTGTGTCGTCTCAAATCGAACATCGCAAAGATAACGGTCGCCGTGGGATATCTCTTATCAACGGCTCTTTTTGTTTTTATATACAAACTATAATCGAGTAGATACACTTTTTTTCTTGATTCAATGTTTGATCTAAATTTAACACTTGCTTATTTTGAAAGTAACTAGTTCCGAATTTGACCTGGATTCTTAGTAATCCAAGTCACTGTTGCTTTAAATGAATTTCGAATTGGTTATTTAGGTTATTGGTCACCGTGATAGTGTAATAAGTGTTGGTTATGATATAGTAATTATAAAATCCTCAAGATGGCGCTGCCACCCGTTGGCTTGGTAACAGCTGGCTGGAAAAATGTGTCGTAACGTAAGAAAAAAAAAACACTAAATATTGTTTATGTAAATTCATATTTCATATCTAAGTAAAATACATATCAATAGTTATAGCAATTTTTTTTATTAAATTTAATAAAAAATCTTTTATATTATACAAATGTTTATAATTTTACAATATCCCACTTCACCCTTATTAGAAGGCCAATACAGAATAATAATCTTTTAAGCTCTTAAACATATTGGCGGTATATTTGCAAACCCCTCGAATCTAAATTCAAGTAAAACCCTAAATCCAAATTGTAAAAACTAGCCCTCACAGATACAATCATTATATTGATGAAGCCGCGGACGGGCGAACGAACATTCTAAATAGTTGGGAACACTCGTACGATCCGTAAAATTCATCTAATCGAATTGGGCCCAAAGGACTCTATGATACGTTTATTCCGGCGCTCCAATTATAGGGTTGTCAATAACAACAGATATTTCTAAATACCACTCTATTTACCTTGCTGTACTTATCGATGTGTTATGATTAAATAGCAGTTTAAAAGTGTAGCATTGTTCAAAACGTAATTATCAATTTGGCGACGTAAGAAATATCCACCAGAAACAGGCTTTTTATGACGTAGTAGCTTTAGCTTAATGTAGGAGTTTGTCTTAGTCAGAAAAATGTTCACTGCAAGTGCCAAGACCAAGAATCGTACATAAAAAGGTTCTCTTGCCGTCATCTGGATGAATCTTTTATTAAGACTTTTTGGAGCCGTTTGTGGCCTTATTAAATTTATTCAGTAACATTTGAAGATTTTCACATCACGTGTTGTTTTGACTATTACATTTTGAATTTGAATATTGAATTGATTAATTATGTAATAACACGTACAATTGCCATAATTTAATTAAATAATTTTACATCTCAATCCTTAGTTGCGGCAGCCCTATTCGCTCACCCTTCGCTTATAAAGGGATTCGGGCGCGCGGTCGCCACGCAGAATTCGATGATAAAACACCCCCTTACATTGTACATAACATCTCGACATCTGTACGAGATTGAATAACTTTTATCAGTCGCTTTTTTTGAGTTCCGTACGCAGCAGTACATTACTTTAAATAATTATTTACCTCGTTTAAAAATCATTCATACAAAAGTGCAAAATATTAAATAATACATTTAGATTTTGTAAGAAAGAGTAAGCTAAAAAAGTAAGTTGGCAAATAATTCCAAATTACATAATTTCCCTGCCCTTTTCCCACATAATTAGGGTCGGTAGAGTGTGTTCGATTCTTCCATATATCCTTAACTCTACTGTAGTCCATACTGTAATTGATATGGGCGATAGTTTTCAACGCCAACCCTCCTTGAGAATCAACCTCTACTTCTCATCCTTGTTTTATTAGAAAAGGGTGGCTAGGGGAAGAGAACTAAAAATAGGCCTCAGGAACCCCATGCGTGTCACCTGTGAGGTCTGTGATTTCACCGGTCGAGCGGGCCATTCGGGCGACAGATGTTGTTGTCGCGGACTCTACCACTATTAAGTGTAAATTAGATGTTTGTAGAATTTTTTTGTAAATAAAATTCAAAAACTACTTAATCCCAAACTAAATATAATACGTAATCTCTACTAAATGTTATTCACAAAAACCAATAGGTCAATGTAATATGTTACATAAAATGTCACATAAAATATTTTAAATAAAACATGTGACTATAATTAATAATGTTTTAAAATATGCTGATATTAATTTTAATCCTGCTAAAACTAGATATCTAAGAAAACTTATTTTTTATATAATTACTTTGAAAACCGTGTCGCAATAATTTGCGATCATCAATCGAATACAGACACGTAAAAAACACGAGCGTTTGTTATAAGTGCTTAATAGAGTTTTTATTTTTTTACTACAATCGCGCCTCCTTCACGTCAGTGAAGCGATGATTTATAGACTATGAAGCTTATGACTTGTGAGAAATTCGCTATATTTAGACTTCGCGCACTGTGACTTAGGAATCATATAGCACGTGTGCTAATGCGGCATGCGACCTCATTTCTTTGCATTGAATTTTTTGAAAAAAAAAAACTTTAATACTGGCAGACAAGCAGTGCGCAGTTTAAAAAAAGAACTAGGTCAATCTCACGCTGATTTTTGAAATAAATTAAGCATATGTACATAGTTATTTATACAAGAATGTGATTGTGGCGAACCTTCGTGTTGTCATAATTTATTTTTAAATAGACTGATCTGTGTGTCTACATATTATTAACACAAAAATGTTTTTAATATTTTATAGAGCAAAAAGTTCAGCTGATTCATAAAATATTACATCCAATTAAAGTAGACATATTTGAGAATTTTTCACAATATATGTTATGAAGATATGTCTGTTATGAAGATAGATATTTATCTGCGTTTAATTAAATGCTTATGCAATCCCATAGGCCGAAATATTTACACGTTCCTTTTATTTATTAACTTAACTTTGATTATTACAAGCTTCCTTCCATTGTTATTAGAATCAAATCTAACGCCTGAATCCATGGATAAAACAAAATCTTTTTTGCATGAATTCCTTCATCGCTATTCTAAATGACATTCACTTATTTTTTATTTGTTCTGTGTAGATAGTTTCGTCTGTGTCTAGCTTTTAAAATACTAACTTTTACAGTTTACTCATATCCTATTAAAAATCAGTATCATCTCGTTTTCTTCTACAATTATCAAGTGTGTTCCGTGTTGCCTTTTTAAGAAAAGGGGGCAGAGATAAGGTAAATATATCATATATATTAAGTTTGAATCCTGGACATGTCCTAAAACTTTAAACAAAACTATGTACGCAGCATAGCTAGCCAGCATCAGCAACTGTTTCATGCGGAACTCTTTTATATGTTGAGGTAGTTGATGGCAGACGTTGCATATTAACATCAGGATTTCATTACATTACATTGTTTTAAGATCTCTTAAGAAGCAACTACTGCGATAATAATTCTTACAGCAACTTCAAAAAAGACTCGAATAACAAACAAATTCATTTTATTTTAAAAAAAATAGTTTAGATCAATTATCTAAGTAATGAAAAAAATGTTCACACCCGATGAATACATTTCAATTACTGGCCACTAAATTTCTACGTTAAATTGGTTACCGTGGTGCCTTCGATTTTTGAAATTCCATCGAACTTCTCGTCCGTGACGTTCTATTTTCGAAATTCGACAAATCGAACGATGCGTCACGATGTCAAAGTTTCACACGGGTCAGACGTTACGGGGTCACCTCGCGTCACGCACCAACGACTCAGTTGTTATCTGAAAATAATAAATCCAACGTGATTTTTGGTTATTAGGTGAAAAAAAATTACTTGCTGGAGTCGATCAAAAAAATAGAAAAACTGATATATACTGCCTCTAAATCTAGACTTAAATGCATATAAAGCCAAAAAAAAACACGTTAAGTTTAGGAATTAATTAATATTATCTTTAGTATTTGATTATTTATATACCCTAGTTGAGATGGCAAGATACAGATAGCTCTTTAATTTTTGCAATGTAATTAGATTTTAAAAACGTTATCTAGTTTCGATTTTTGAGATTATTTTATTAATTTGAGGTTACGAGGTTTGATTCGAGTTTACGCAAACTTTTCGTTGCATAAAAATATTCAACAAACGAATATTCAACAAAACTGTCCAAGTCCTGGAATATTATTTCTTCCTTAACCTATGACTCAATCCAATAAAAATAATAATAATTAAATTATTACCCAGAGGCAAGTATAAATATTATACAAAGTTTTACATGACTTGCAAATATAGACTTAATTCTAAATGATTAAGCATCAATTAACTAACGAGGTCCATCATAAATAATGTAAAAAGAATAAAAAATCGAAACGGAACACCCACCGCTGCCTCTCAGCGGGTAGACACAAATCTTAAAAATCATTCGAATAATTTTATAAATGATTCTTAGGTACAATAAATTGTAGCATTAATATTTATTCGGAATCAATTGAAAACAGAAAATGTCATTGTGTATTAATATAGAAACGATTAATGGCGTCAAAAGCCTAAAAGATTAGTAAAAGAAAGTAGAAACATAAGATGCAGCTTCTAAGCACGAAGCATGATATGCAAAGTAGAGATGTAATTTTTTAAAATAAAAACTTTTTACTGTGTACTATTCCTTCATTAATGTCGGCAGAACAACAATTTTTTTATGATCGCTCATAACAGGTTTAATAGCAAATTGAAATATCAAGGTTATAAAACGTACACCGTATTAATTTCACCGAAGGGACGAATATTCTATAACCAATGATATTGAATATATCAATTTCAATAAATGTTATTCAATATATCAAATCAAATCCAATCTATTAGCATAGACTATATTTTTTCGTATTTATACTTATGGTTTTAATGTTTAAATATTTTAGTCGTACATTTATTTACCAGGATACCATGTTCCATACAAATTTGATGTTCAAAAATGACGCTCGTTTTACATAGTGCAGTGGACTAGCTACAGTATACTAGCAACGCCCCGGCTTCGCACGGAAAGCAGAACATATAATTATATCCAATATTTTTTCTGACATATAACGTACCAGCCTATAGCTTTTTATATATATTTATTTATTTACGCTTTGTTGTTTTAATAAATGGCGGACTTAATGCCTAAAGGCATTCTTTCAATGTCGACCCCGGATGTGGTGAGAAATTGAGATTGAGAAATTGAAAATATCCCACCATTCATTTTTTTTTTTGTTATAACTCAAAGGCATCATTAGGCAGCATTTTCTATTAAATTTCCAGACGGATTAACTTTTTCCGACATTTTCAACAATTATCGTCATATCTCAACCAATTTACCTTACCTTAACGAGTTGTCGCATGAAAATTCTTTCAGCAGTTTTTGAGCTTAGCGCGAACAGACAGACAGACAGACGCGGCGATGGGCTTTGTTTTATAATATGTAGACGAAGTGCAGTTACAACACAATTCTTTCTTCAATATGTCGTTAATACAATCGCTTTGCTGGCTTTTTGTCTATCTACTATCGAAGGCCTTTGTTATCTACGACTAGACTAATCTCGGTGAACCGAAGCCGGACTTTTCATCCCATTTACACTCCTTGTTTGAGTTCTAAATTGTTTTGTCTTGCTATAAATGTCGGATATCATCCGTTGATTCTAAGGGTTAAATATATTTTCTTTGTTATTGTAAGAACAAAATTTAGTAGTATTCATACAACTTTTATTAGCCTGGTTTTAATTACAATTTTTTGTTATCATTTAAACATATTCCTGTCATATCGAATTATCTGTAATTCGTTTATTTTATGACTTAATACGACGTTACTATCAGTTGGCATAATGAATTGGCCGCCTCGCATTCCGTCGACTCGGTCAATTTGCATACAGATAAAAAATCTTTGCGGGCTTGTTTTTAACGTAATGCTTTTTGTGCTCAGCGGGTTATATATTAAAAAGGTTTTAATTATGAATATTATTTGTGATTATCGTCACGATAAAATGGTATGCAGTGATCTAATTTCATTTGATATTATTCCGTCCTTTCGATTTCTATTTAAAAAGGCATTGATTGAAAATTAAAAATTGGAATGAAATTTGTATTTACTTGATTATGTAGCGGTGGATCTAATAACAGTTTTGTAATAATTGTGGAAAACAGATTAAAATAATTAACGACCCACCACCTTACGTATCAAGCTTCTTTTGACATCATCCAATTTAGAATGTCGTAGCTTAAATTGAATGTGAAATATAGCTCTCACTCTAGGACTGGTGGAAAATGTATTTCATAACACAATATGCTTAGATATCACACGTATTGTACTTCCTGAATAGATATCACAAGAGGTGGCAATAGAATAACAAAATCAAAATTATATTTAAGTTATAGTTACCAAAGGAAATCAAAATTCAATACATTGCACATTACGTCATTTTTCTATGCCTCACTCATTGATGAGTTGTATGCGATACTTGGAAATTGAAACATTAAATAGTACCGTATATTTCTTATACGTATATATGTACATAAGCTGCCTATTGTCTGACAAGTCCGCTTGTGGCTTTGTAGATACCCATTACTCAATGTATGAAGAGTGGCCATGCTTAGGTAATTAGCAACATTAAAAAATATTGTTCTGTCAAAATCCGTGGAAAGGCAATAAACATTTAAGTTGAATTCAATCATTATTCAATAATTTTTTAACTAGCACATGATCTTAGCTTATCTAATTTAGTAAATAAAAATAGATTAATTAAAAGAAATTAATATTTATGCGGCCTTTTACAATTATTGCTGCCATGAAGAATCTTAAACTCACTTAAAAGGCATTTAAAACAGAAAGGTTCGGTACCTCTCTGCGAGTTTGTTACAGAACTTATGTTTTCTGCTATAAAAGCAAACTTATCTAAATTACTCGAAGAATTGCTAAGCATAAGCTGTATTAGGCAGAGCACGTTCGTAGACTGAACGCTCGATGGGGCCAAAAAATAGACCAGAACCCCAAATACCGGCTCCATACAGGAAGAGGCAATATGGGTTAGACCTCCCACAAGATAAACCATCGATCTAAGCAAGTTGCCGGAGTCAACTGAATGACATAAAGGGAACAATCTTTATAGAATCATTATAGATCTGGTATTCATGGTTTTGTGTTTATTAATATAAAGCAATATATATTGGATTATACCAATTGTCAAAAATCACTTAAAACCTCAATATAAATATTTATAGCCAACAACACGTCCTTAAATATTTTCTCAGTGCGAACGCTGATGTGCTTTGTATGTTGCATATTAATAAGTGTCATAAAGTTTCAACTTAATACCAGTTGGTGTAAAAAATTCAATTTCTTCTCAAATACGTGTTAATTCTGACGGGTTTCTTAATTAGGTTTTAAAACTCTGGAGTTTACATAACCTATGTTATATTCATATTTCTTTATACAATTACGACTAATAAGTAAAGTTGTTAATAATATTTTTGTCCAACTAGGCGAATAATCGTAAAAAATCAACATGCAGTGGAAAAGTTAATAAGACAAATCTAATTTTTAAAAAACAATTAAGATCGGTACTTTTGATGTTAAGTATAAATCCACTACATTTTTAGATACTGGCGAGTAGCGTTTTCTTTTTTTAATGTGACGTTTGACAATCTATTGAACTCTATTTAAAACTAAAAGTAAAAATTGGAAAAGAGGTTATAGGCGATTTTCTGTAGATGTTTAATTTAGTTTTTATTTCTTTATTAATTATTATTATTGTTTGTTTAATTAATTCATGTTTAATTTATTTATTACTTTATCGGACAACACAGAACAATTTACCCTAAAAAGACTCAAAGTGTGTTCTTTTTTTTTGAGTGAAATGTGGGTTCACTTTTCGTCACCGTATGAGGTATCAAGGTGTGTAACATCATTCCTTCAAAACCATATAATTTAATTTATAATATTTTAAGTTATTTATAGCAACGGTCCGTTTCATCACAAATCCATTAAATCCAAACAGGGCTTATCTTAAATAATAATAATTTAAGGTTTTTTTTAAGGTTCAATACCATTTAAAATTAAATGGGAACCACCGACCTAGCCTAATGCCTACCACCAATCAAGACTGCAACGGCAAAGGTGAATCTTTGCCGTTGCAGTCTTGATTGGTCGTCGTCATGTATTAGTGACTCGTTTCACTAGCCTTTGCCATTTCTCCCTGATAGCTTCCTTTATTACACATTCGTGCAAAGGGACGTCTACTGCCGCTCTGATCCGGTCATTCCATCTCATGGGTGACCACTTTTCTTCTACATCGGTACATAAGTGTCGAAGTGCTAAAGTAACAAGGATGAAATCGAAGCGACTGAGATCCTCTTTCTTTTTTTGAAGTCGGTTAAAAGATTTTCCTTGGTCATATTGGCTACATACTAAACTTTTTTCAATATTACTTTAGCTTTTTGTGCTCCTTTTTGCATTCTATTTAACAAACTTGTGCAAATCTGTAATATATTTAACAAACAATACATTATTTGCACAGTAGGTACACAATATTTTCGCGAATATAATGTCCGTAAACATTGCTTTTCGCAGCGCGGTATCCGATTTAATGTGCATCCGATAAGATCGGAGAAGAGGTCGGTAGTGTCAGGGGCAGAGACACAATATACATCAAGATCTGAAGCCAAACGTATGATATATGTATGTATGTTAAGCGAAAAATTACAGGACTGTATTTTGTCCTTCCCGACCATATTTTATTTTTTTACAAAAAACATAAATGTTACATATAATTTTATTATTATTTTTGACATATCAAAAATAATAATAAACGTGTAATTAATACGCACTCGTTTTTAATTTCATTTGATATTACGTATATTTTTTTTGTAATTAATAAAAATAATGATAAACGTATAATTGTAAATCTTTAAAACATATTTTAAAGACCGAATGGCCGCAGTACATGTCATCAAATACAACATACATAAATCACGTATCAAATCTGTTAAACCCAAACAAGGCTTATCTTAAATCTACCAATATGTCAATTTTTAGTTTATCTTCGGAAAACTATATTCAAAATAGCATTCAAAGTTTAATGGGTCCAATTACGAATGTCCTCTTTAAAAAAAAATGAAGTCGGTTTGTAAACGTCAAAGTCCTGAGTTCAAACATAAAAACCTCCTTCTCTTTTTTTTTAAAAGTAGATGAAGTAAAATCACTTTATATCTTTCACTAGACTCAGATTAGGTGTAATAATTTCCATTAATTACAGTCTTGACAAATCTCTTTATCAATTCTTCTACCATCTCAGCCTATGATCGTCCACTGCTGGACATAGGCCTCCCCCATTGATAACATCATTGGGGGGAATGTGCCATAATCG